>JAVSBU010347176.1:0-10267 GCA_033118015.1 Loricariichthys derbyi | reverse complement strand
AATTCATGGATTTTAAGAAAAAATGAATTTTGACCAGCGTCTGCTATGAACCGGAAATGCACATTTCGTGCTCGGTAACTTTCGGAAGACAATCTGTGATGACGTAGGCGTAGGCCTATGTTGCTAATTCTGGGCAGGTAAGAACCCGATGATAAAAAACAAGTTTTAAATATACTTTTCCTCGTCTAAATGTACAAAACAATTAAAATGGACTTACCAATTTTTGACGATATTAAAGTAGCTTTCTGGGGTCAGCTAGTAGACTTCCATGATCCATCTCCTCGCTGTTGAGTAATCCATCCATATAGCATTTACGTCTGCTCAACTCGAATTATTAATCTTCTAATCCTGATTCAGACACTAACAAGTACCCCTCACCCTCAGATTTAAAGTCAAAAACACTGAAATCCGAGCTGCTATGCTGCTATCCATTTGAGACCTGCCACCACAGAACGAGTTGTGTAGAGCACAGGGTGAGTCGTGAAGCCGGCTGAATCCCAAATGGCTTCTTGCTTCCTAGAGTAGTGCACTGAAACGTACGCTATGTATAGTACATAGGTCTCTTATTCAATGCGATATTGTACAGTACGACAGAAGAAATATTATGACTCAGGGGAGAGTAAGGCATACTTAAATAACGCACGAAGCGACGGTTCTTACAATTTATAGCTTATGTAGTACCCTGTAAATAAACTTGGGGTGTTTGGAACAGAACCCGCGTTTCGCGAGAGCACCATCTGCGACGCTTTGGAGGCCTTCGCCTACGTCATGTCCGTTTGACTCGGGTTTTTTCGGAAAGCTGCGAAAATGACCTACAAAATCCCATTTTTTAACAATTATAAGTACACTAATCTCCATCCGACTGCATGAAATTATTATTTGTTATATGAAAAGCCAGAAACAACGATTAGATGATATTCGCCAAAATACGATGACTTTGCCCTTTAAGATGCCAGAAGAGGCGTCCAAAACATCCAATCTGGCTGAACTGCACAATTCTTTGATACAAGAGAGGTCCATAAACATATCTAGTCCATGCCAAGCTGTTATTAGTGCTATTAGAGGTATTACATGCCATTAGGAACATTTCAATCATAGGTGACAATTTCTTTTCTCAGGTATACTTAGTATACTTATACAGTGAGCAAAGAATGCAGTCAACAGATCATCATCAGAGGTTCACTGCAAGGTTTAACATGTGTGAATCCTGTTTCTTTAAACTTTGCAACAAATCTGTTAATAAAATATTCAAGCACTGCTCCCATACACAGACACATCAGGATCTGCAAAAGTACACAAATCTAAACATTGGTAGACAACAGCTCATTGAAGCTTGGCTTATGGGACATTGAAATCAAGAAATACTACACATCACCTAAGAGTCATTCAGGTTGCTTTATTTTGATGATAGCTAATGATATTGATGTGCAAAAACTTGAAGGTTTCTCTAGATATTGTGCTTACTTAGCCTATGCTTATTCAGATATGATCCTCACCAAACCTGTATGCTTATATATAATCAGACACAAGGTAACCTCCAACATTTCAGCTTTGGAATCAGTTTAACCACAACCCAAATAGACCCTGGTTTAATGATATCACTCACACACATGCTTCCACTGAAGCTCTGATGAGATAAGATGTTTTTTCATTGGTCGTCCACATGCTAGCCAATCCAGTACAAGCCAGTACCTACAGCACTTAATTGGCTCGCCTATTTATAAGGCTTTATAGGTGAACACAATATCAGAGAAAGTGGTTGAGGTAGCCAGGCTAAGTACATAGCAATCATGACTGGTTTTAGTTGGGTCCTCTTGTTTGTGTTGCTGGTTGCTGTCTCGTGTGCAGGTGAGTTGTTTAAGTAATCATTTGTTTTTCTGTCAATTAATTTAAGAACCTGGTAATTAAGTGGAAGCCTGTTTAACATGGTTCAGATCTGTAGCCAATACATTGAGGTCCTTGGACTACTCATACCAACGTGGCATAATTGTTTGTAACTGCCTTTCATGCAGGCCAAACACTTGAATGCTTTCACTGTAAACTTGGATTCTGGAACCTGTGCCACACCACCAAAGTGAACTGCAGTAGTGGGGAGCAGTGTTTTGTTGGGCTTGGTAAAGCAGGTCTGTTGGCTGATCTGATTATAAACTGAGTCTTAATGCTATGAATGGTGATGATACTAAATGGTGTTTGTTTCAGCTTCTCTTGTTGACATCAAGATGCGGGGTTGCCTTCCTGCAGAAGACTGTAATGCAACCATCAGAGTGCGCTTCCCTAAAAATGAGACCTTGTACCAAATGACATACACTTGCTGTGATGAAAACTACTGCAATGGAGCCCCTAAAGTCCAGATAATGTCTCTTACCCTGATTATATTAACTGTTGGTCAGATAATGGGTGTGTTTCTATGATTGTGTTCCTATACATGTTTGAATGTTTACTGTTTAAGATTCTAGGGCCTTGGTGACTGTAACAGTTAGACTTCATATTGGAAGAGAACGTGTGGTTTGAAGGAGGAAGGTTTTAGACTTTAAATGACTTGTATTAAGATTATCAAATGGGCTATTCAATAAAGTCTGACTTAATTAACTCTTGTGGTCTTACTGTTTTGAGGGTTACGGCCCAGTTTTACAAAATAAAGGTCAAGTCCTGGTAGTCGTTGGACCAAAATTAACTTCTACACAGCTGGGTTTGTGGTACACAAGCTCTATCCCATGCAGGGTGTCATCAACCAACTCAATGATGCCACACTTTGTGCTGTGGACCTGCCATTGCTGAGATGTAAAGCATCAGTTTTGTGAACTTGTTCCTTTGTAACTTACCAGTGACTCTGGTGTGGGTTTTTTTTTTTTTTTTGTGGGTTTGTCTGACTGCAACAGCTGGGCTGTAGGTATGCCACTGATTGTATCTGCACCAAAACTGTTTGGGGTGCAGAAAATTTGCATTAAGTATAGGAGCATGGTGTTACTTTAAGTGGGGCTATCAACTGAATTTAATTGTTCTCAGTATTTGTATCAAGTGTGTACACACAAAAAGGGAATATAATAGTGGCAGGATTACCAACAAATCAATTACCTTGCCTGTAATTAGACTCTGACTAAGCAAACAGTGGTGATTGTGGAAGAGATGCCTCAGGTTAAAATCACTCTGTCAAATATAAAATGCGTTCAGTTCAACTTTCCATTTTTCATTTAAGATGCCCTTAGCCAGAGTTATAATTGATAACATCTTGTAATTCTGAGTTAAGGGCCTTCCTCCAAGATCCAACAGTGGCAGAGGTGTGATTTGATCCCTAGACCTTGTGGTTCATGGTCCATTACAGTCCCAACATAAGTATATCAGTCTAAAATGTAGAGCTTAGAATGGTGGAAAATTGGACCTTGGCAGCTCAGATGGAGCATCTAAGGGAACAGATACTGCATGGTGATGATCAATACAAAGCAACCTTGTTCATAAGTATTGTGTAGGATACAAGTTATGAATTAAACTTGCATGATATTAAAATGAAAGCAGTATTTAGTTTACTCAGGGGATTTTATATAGGTAATTACAATCATTTCTTCATTGTCTTATCTGCTTATCCTAGTCAGGTTTATTGGAACGTCGGTGCACAGATAGTGACATGGTGCAAGGCAAGAACAACCCTAGACAAGGCACCTATCCATCATAGCGCACTAATTAATTAAAATAAACATCAATTAAATCCTTTATATTGTCAGAGAGCAGAAGTAGTAGTAATAGTTGTACAAATAGTAGAATATTTTAAATATGATCAGTATTAGCAGAATTACAAGTATTAGTAGTAAGAAGATTATAGAAATATAAATAATACAATATTAGTAGAATTATTTATAACTAGGAGTAAAACTGCTGCTTCTTCAGGTTGAGAGGAGATTGTTCAGATGGTATATGCAACTTCAACGCCTGCTGCTGGAGGTCCATCAGGCACAGCCAACTGGGAGTAACCCTCATCGCAGGCCCAAGACCTGCAGAATGGATTATATCTCTCAGTTGACCTGTGGACAGCTGATAATTCCCCTGGAGGAGCCTAAAGGTTGTGGGGGATAGAGAAGCATAAATGGTTTAAATTGTCAATAATTTCTTATTTTTCTCTTATTCAGCTCTGCTGTCTGTCTGCTTATTCGCTATGTAATAAAAGTTGACTCACTAGAACATGGGGAAATGCTGGGTGTCCTATAATTATCCTGAAACCTGAAAGAAGGAAACATAAAGTTAGCCTAAAAAAGCCAAATAATTGAACTTAAGATTGCAATATTAGAGCAGACATGAATATATGCCTTGTTTCTCTTGATTTTATGACTGCAGATTTTACACATACCTGTTTATAATGATAGTCAATGACTCAATATTATTATTCTGACTGAAGATTTAGGTGTTTTTTTTTTTTTTTTGTTTGTTTTTGTTTTGTTTTGAAAACGTCATTTTTATTTTTATTTTTTCTAGTTTAGCTTAGTTTAGTTTATTCCAAGGAAGGGAGTGGGATGAAGCAGAGCTTATTAACTCCCACCCCTGAGTCAGTCCTTGATAAATGTAATAATATGGTTGCTGTAATTTACAGATTCCTAACAACAACAAGTAAAAAAGGGAAAAAAAAGACAGGCAAAAACATAACGAAAGCAAAATGGTATAGTAATACCATTTATAATATCATATATCATTTATACCATATATAATATCCTATTTAGCATTAATTTTGAATCATATGTGTGTATAGAAGATATAAAATGATCATTTATAATGTACAATATGCATCTAACCTGTGTTATATTAATTTCATTATATTTATATAGTTAGTTATCTCATTAAATTATAAAACACAATATATTCTATAAATATGGTATTCTATATTTCTATGATTACAGATATACAATTAGAGTTTGTTAGAGTCACTGTACTATAATATAGTTATTTATATTAATACATTATATATTATGATTCTTTGTTCAGTAACAACCAGCCCCTAGCTAACAGCCGTGTATTGTGACCAAACCATTTCTTTGTATTTTGATTTGAAGTGATGAATATTTCGACATTGCTTAAGTTGCGGCCCGAGTTGATTCCACAGTTTAACACCAGCCACAGACACACAAAAACTTTTCCTTTTATAAAACTTTTATAATCTCCTCTGGGTGTGAAGAGCTTTTGAATATTAGCAGGTAACATATTTTTACTAGTAGCTTTATGAATAAGATGAATATGACTTTGTAAACATAGCACCTTCTTCAAAGTTTGGTCAATTGAGAGGATGTTTACAATTTATATATAACATTCTAATTAGTTTGTATTTGATATAATACTTGTTTGTAAAGGCAAGAAAAGTAAAATGTGCATCAGATCTAGATGTAGTTTTGTTATACTTAGTTATTAGAGAATCTTCACAGAGGTGAGTGGATCAGCCTATGATAGATTAGTGCCCTGTCTAGGGTTGTTCCTGCCTTGCGCCCTGTGTCGCTGGTTAAACACCTGCTTTCCTGTGGTCTTAACTGGATTAGCACATTAGCACTGAATGAGGGCACTGACTGGTCCTGCTGATACCTTACTATCAATTTGAAAGAAGTCTACGCTTCATATGATTGGCTGCTTATTTGAACAGCTCGAATTGTGGCCCGCCAATGAGATTGCACGTTACTGTTGAAGACCCGCCCTAGTGGAGAAACGTAGAGGCGGGTTTCGGTTACGGCGTAACTTAAGTTTTTTTGGGTTTGGTTTGAGTTTTTTTCACGTAACTGGAAGCTGAACGGTAAACAAACGAATGTTTGTTCGAACTTTCTAACGAAAAATTAAAATTTCAGTAACGGGCAGTGGCTACAAAACTGAGAGGAGCAGCGTGTTGCGTGTCGTCCGTTAGTCTGAGTGCTGTGGAGTTTGAAGAGAAGTGAGAGACTAATTAGCAGACATTACTGGATGCTAGCTTGTGGTGGTCGCTAGCTGCGCTGCTAATGGAGAAAGCTTGTATGTATTGCTAATGAGTGAAATGGAAGAACTGTGTGTTTAGTTATCATATTCCTCAGTTAATTAGCTCATACTGTGTCATAATGCTCGCCTTTCTTGTTTTGGTCGAGATTTCAGACGACGTGAACTATTTAACTAGTTCACTAGTTACTTATTTAAATTAAAAAAGCTTTAATTTAATAGCTAGATGGTATAGTGCAAGTTAAGTTTAGAAACATTGCTGTAATTCAAATTTTATATTAACTCTAACTTGCCATTTGTTGTGTCTGCTTTTCTATGCAAGTAACCAAAACTAATTAACCAGGGATAAACCGAGGTGAGTGCATACACAGTTAATGGCCATTTTATTAGATACACCTTGCTAGTTTTGGATTTGTATTCCCCATTTGCCTTTGGAAATGGTTTAATTTTTCATGGCATAGATTCAACAAGGTGCTGGAAACATTCCTCACCGATTTAGCCCCATATTGACATAATCAAGAAATGCCTTTATTGTCACAAGTACTAGCAAATTAGCCATCAACCCTGTCCGTACACATACAGTATGTATGTATAGGGAGAAACAGGACAGAACTGAGGAATAATGCAGAATAAATGGGGTGAAGATAACCCAGTGCAAGCATGCAGCCGTTTGGTTCTGTCAGATTCACCTTGCCACACCAGGGGATAAACGGTGACAAAGGCCTGGGAAGGGTGAGTATAGACAGTAGACTAATCAACGAGACAGGAGAGATGGTGCGACCGCCTTCATTGAGAGCCAAGAGAGAAATGATGGCATTACGTAGTCTATGTAGAGTTTATGCTTGTTCCATCACATCCTGAAGCTGATCTCTATAATTGAAATCTGGTGATTGTTGGGGCCATTTGAGTACAGCAAACTCATTGTCATGTTCATTAAATCAAATTGATACAATCTATGCTGCCAGAAGTCACCACCAGAAGATATGCTGTAGTTGTAACGGGGTGGACATGGTCAGCAACTGTACTCAGGTAGACTTTGGGAATTAAATGATGTTCGACTGCTATTAGGGAGCCCAATGTATGACACGAAAATATCCCCACCACCACCCTGCACTGTTAATACAAGGCAGAATAGATCCTTTCATGTTTTGTGCCAAATTCTAATCTTACCATCCGGATATCGCAGCAGAAATTGAGTCATAAGACCAGGCGGTTTTGCCCTAATCTCTGGTGAGGCCACTTGATTTGTAGTCTCGGTTGCCTGTTCTTGGCTAACAGGAATGGCACCCGTGGGGTCTTGTGCTGATTGATTACATTCTCTGTAAAACCTAGTGATGGCTGGGTGTGAAAATCCCGGTAGATCAGCAGTTTCTCAAATACTCAGACCAGAGTGTCTAGCACCAACAGTTATGTAGCGTTCTAAGAAACTTAATATCACCTTTCGTTCCCATCCTGAAGCTCGGTTTTAATTTCAGAAGGTTGTCTTTACCAAGTCTACATACTTTAAATGCATTGAGTTGCTGCTATGTGATTGTCTGATTAGATATTTGCGTTAAAGAGCAGTGGAACAGGTATATTTAACAAAGTGGCCAGTGATTGTATGTGTATGTATACTTACCCAAAGCAAATCTATTATTTTATTAGAAAATAGTAGTGTGCGAGAGAGTGAGACAAAACGTACTCTTCTGGGAAAATCAGTGCTGCTGCCTATTTGTTTTTGTTGTTGATTGAATATGTATTTATTTGTGTATCTATATATTGCAAATGTTTTTTTGCATGTCTATCCTGATGGATTTTATTTAAAGCTGTATGTTTCTCACTCAAAACATTTGCCTTGTTCCAGCTCATGCCCCATGTGATGAGCTCTTGTGTCGCTGAGTCACAGACATGGAGAACTTTCAGAAACTGGATGATGAGACATTTCCCAGCTTCCTCTCGAATGGTTCATTGGGCAGTAGTGGCCGTGCCACACTGGGCAATGTTACCCTGGGCTCTACTCTCGGCATGCCGGTGGCTGCCTCTACTGTGGCTAAAAGTAGAGCTACAACTGACAACAGGTGGGAGTCTGTGGTTTGTAGTGTTCTCCACAGGGCTGTAACAAGGTAGAGCGGTATATGGGGGGCGCTCTACTTTCGCTCTACTTTCGCTCAGAGGACTCCTTGAGTTCAGGCGTGTGTTCAGTGTTTGCTTCATCTGAAACTCTTTTTAAGCCAATCAGACAGGTTTATTAAAGTCGGCATTTTGACCCATCGGCAATCAATACAATTTAATACGCAAAACTTCCTCCGTTTGATCACATTTGTTCAACACACTAATATTTTTCATAAGTGTTATGGCTACACTCACCAGTTTTCAGTCATCTACATGTAACCGTTTGTTAAAAATTCAAAACTTTATACATGTTGTCACCTACAATTGTTCACAAACGCAACCGTGTCTCGCCAACAATATAGCCTTGTAAAAACACTTGGGATGTAAAATAACTTCAGATTTTGTTTTATAAATATCACTTACCTTCAAATAAACAGGATGGTAATGTTGAAGAGCAGATACAATAACGTCCTTTTTTCCCTCGTATTCCCTCTGGTGTTTGTTCAGTATGTAAACTTAGAATATTTTTAAGCCCATATTATCCACACAGCAAGTTTTCACGTAGGTTTTGTACGTGATTGGAGCTAAGGATGTCCTTATTTAAATTTCTTACAGATAATTGGCTAAAACACTGGGCTTTTTTCCTTAAGGTTTTATCTGACCGATTGTGTGTGTTCTGAGTGATGATGCTGGTTGGGGGATGTACTTACAAAACAGGTCACATCTTCGATTGGAAGTCCCATAATTGATTGACACCTTTTCCAGCGACTACCAGGCGTTCTACGCTAAAACTTGACATGTGACACATGGGTGGCTATTGGATGGTTTGGAGTCCAAACCATGATGAATAAGCCGCGTGTTCATCATTTTGATGCTTTACGGCTCAGAATGACGGCATCGTAAACCAATGGGCCTTTTGATTAGAAGTGTTTTGACAAGTGATTTGCTGTTTTTATGGTAGCTGTTTAAGATAGATGTTTAAAACGCCTCGTGGAGAAGCCTGGGTTTGTAACGTTGCGAGATGTCTGTGATGTTACATACACTTACACTGTGGTATGTGCGTCATCCTAGTTTTACTAGAAGGAAACCCTAACTGTTTTGAGTTAGAGAGTATGCCTTTGATTCTGATGGGTTTGTTTATTTGCTCAGATCAACTGATGTCCAGGCATCTTACTTGGATGATGGCCCACTTTCTTTGATGGGCTCTCAAAGCTCAAATTGTGGCAGAGAAAAGTTTGCTCTGAGCTTCAAAGATGATTTGTGAGTATCAGTCCAAGTGTCTATGACCTGGCTTCTTGTGTAGCATCGTATATTTGAAAACTTGGTTGGAGAGATTGCAGTAAATGTATCCTGATTTGAAATTTGTTGCAATTTCAGGGATGATGTGGGTGCCTTCATTGCTGCTAATCGGTTTTCAGACCTGTTGGTGAAGGTTCCATTGGATGAGTCAGAATGTGTCTCCAAAGTCTCAACTGTAAAAGTGGATGCTCCTCCTACTCCCGCCCGGCCTTCTGATTTCCCTGACGGTACTAAAACTTAGTTTTCTTATGAATTCCTGTTTATTACTGATGTAATTGAATTTTTACACCAGTTGGTGCAAACATACATAATGCTGTTTCACATTCCAATTTTCTGAGACTCCCAATTTCTTTTAATTGCAGAGGAATAAATATTTTTTTTGTCAAGTTTTTATATGGGAGATCTCATTATTTTGGATTTGTATTCCCCAGGAAAAATTTAATGATTTCATTGAGTTATTTAAGATATGGTGACGCTAAAATTGAGCATTTTGTTTGCTTTTAAACCTCTGTTTCTAGTAATTAATTTACTACTGAGTGCTAAACTTTTTGGTTTGAATATTCTACCATTGAAGGGGGCATTGTTTCGCATTGTTTAAACTTGAAGAAGCAATGAATATCTTATTAAATATAAAATGGATAATCGTGAGCTCAATATCGTGAATCAATTAGAATCGTGCACACACTATATCATTTCACCCTTAATAAGATACATCATTTGAGAAAGGCGGTAGTAATAAGCTCTTTAGTCAGTTTTATGCACATTTAGTGTTCATTATAACTGGTAATGTTTTTTTTTAGGTTACATTTAGTAGCATTACCACATGAAAATTTTAACTGCATAAAATTCAATATTACTTTATGCCCTCTGATGCAGCTAGATTCAAGGATCAAAAAACATTTTGAATTTTTAAAATCGGATGAAAAATAACCGATTTATGGGA
>JAVSBU010347167.1:0-10267 GCA_033118015.1 Loricariichthys derbyi | reverse complement strand
TCTGCTTAGGGGGCGGAGCTAAATTTGCATATTTTCCTGACCTTCCTAAATGCTTAACCGGGACTTTTGCAGGTAAAACCGAAAAGGGCTTAACTCAGTTAACTCGGCTGCAACCGTGTATGTGTAAACATGGGATTAGAGAGGACAGACTGATATGGTTTGGACATGTCCAGAGGAGGGACAGTGGGTATATTGGTATGTTAGAAATGCAGTTACCAGGAAATAGAGGAGATAGAGGCCAAAGAGGAGATATATGGATGGAGTTAGAGAGGATATGGAAGTAGTTGATGTGAGGACAGAGTGAAATGGAGGAGGACGACTCGCTGGGGCGAAAACAAAATAATGCTGGGATTCAAACAGGCGATTGCAATCATGGTTTGGAACAAACGCATCCATGAAAGGCTTTGATGAACAAAGGTGGGCAGAGGATCTCCAGCTGTCAACAAAATGTGTGGGAAAATAAATGAAATGTTGATCTTCAAAGGAAAACTGGAAGGGATTTGCATGTTTCAATCAACGTTTTCCGATTTGGCTTGTTTCGCTTAATCTCGTTGAAAAATGCCTGGAAAAGATATGATTTTTAAACTTTGCATTTTCACTACGGTCCCATCTTGTTCTGATTTGGGGTTGTTCTTGTTTTTATACTGCTCTGATACTGTCTGTCTGATCTGAAGAACTCTTGGGATGAAATGACTTTCATGTTGCGATTCCAAGCTATGTTGTGAATGAGTTCTTCATGACTCTGTAGGGTATTTGTGAGCGAGGGATCATAAGTAGCAGTCTCGATTTTGCCAGCTGTGCAGTATTTGCACACATTATGGCTCGTAATCATGTGAAAACAGCGACAAACGCTCATGATGTAACAGAAAACAGAGAGAGTCTGCTGAAATTGCTGTTTGCAGTCGTTCGGTGGAATCTGGGCTTTGGATGAACACTGTGTGTGCTAAATAATGGTCGGATTTGAAAAGACATTACTCCTGATGATATGATGCATATTTTGAACCGAGCAAACAAGGAGAACAGCTTTTCTGTAAACTAATGTGCAACTAAACCTGAAAAATCAATGCCAAACGAGGCTCCACTAACTCCCACAGGTCATCCCATATTCTAGACAAAATGAATCTGTTGCTACAGTGGTTAACATTCCATGTGGAGCAGCCTCTATCCCACGGAACATTAAAATCCTGACATCCATCACTAATGAGCCAAATCACACGGATGCAACAGCTGCACAGTTAAACGTTATATATCTTACCTACGTCCTAGTAAATTTATCATCAACAGTCTCAAGCCTCGTCTTGCATCATGGGAAGGGAAAGAGAAAAACCGAGTAATTAAAAGAGAGTTAAATCGGTGAAGTTTTAGTTTTTAGTTTTAGAATTGGGTAAATATTTGGTGTGAAAGCATTAATTGGACATTAAATTGTCCAACTGTTTAATATGTCATTTTATTGATTCATTTTGAGGAACAAATGTCCCCGCAAGGATAGAAAAACTAATTTTTTGACTTGTGGGACATTTTGTTGTTGTTTTTTTTCTTTTAGAAAAAACATTTGAGAAGCCAAAAGAGACTGCGGTTAGTGAGATTAAGGATTAGTGTTAGGTGCAGAATTTATTATAGTGATATACTTGTAAGACCTGATAATTCAATTTTGTCCTCTGTAGAGGACATGAGTTCACAATGAATATTTCAGTAACCATATAATTTTCAGAGCTAAAAGCTGATGCACCCTCTAGAGGACATCCTGGTCTTTACACTGATATATTATTTGTGGGGGTGGAGTCATATGCAACCAGAGATCTGCTTTTTCAAAATGGCCACCATCTCAGCTACCATGTTGAATAATATGTATTAATAATTTTTCTAAAGCCCATAATTGACATATTTTACATAGAAACAGTGGTAGCTAATTTTCAAAGCAGTTTTTACAGTTTTTTTAACCATGTAAATGTATTTTTTTTAATGTCCTCTGTAGTGGACATTGGGACTTACTTCATCTATTTATACGTAAAATTGTTGTAATTACTATAGAAAATTCCCATACCTTGTCCCGTTGTCCCTTTTAAAGAACATCTGATAAAAAAAAAGTTTTGAAAAAAATCTGTGATGTTTCACATTCTGCATGCACCCTCCTTAAAAACGTCTGAAGAGCAAAGCGGATTCTATTCCGCAACAACAAAAACTGATATATCTACACACTGTTTTCACACAATTTTGCAATGTTGGATTTCATCAAGGTGCCTAGATTGTAAGCGTAAAAAACTGACTGAAACCAAGTTATCGCTACACAATCATGTCTCCCTTTGTGAGAACAGAAACCTAGGCTGAAACACATACTGACTTATTCATGTCTGGTCCATTTTTGGTGTGCGCTCCGCTGCCGGGGTCCCTTGTGGCTTCGCGTATGCAGGCAACTTCTTCGGCTTGTGTGTCAGAAATGTGTGATGTGACAGGATCAGAACGAGAAAATCGGAATAAATTGGCGAGGAGCTGGGAGGGTATGGGATGGAGAAGTCACTTCTGTTTCAGGAAAATCAAATCTGAGACAGTGTCTCCAGGGAGGTGACGCACGGAGTCGTGGCTTTGAACAGACTTTTTGTATCTGTATCACTACAATGTTTTGACAAAGGTCTGGTTTGGGCACTTTGACAGTGGATATGCTCAGAGATATATTTATACACTGTCTGGCCAAAAAAATGTCACACTCTATATATAATATTTGGTTGGACCTCCTTTCACTTTGATTACAGCACACATTCGCTGTGGCATCTTTCCCAAAAGCTTCTGCAATGTCACAACATTTATTTCTGTCCAGAGCTGCATTCATTTTTCCCCAAGATCTTGTATAGATGATGGGAGATTTGGACCCACTGCCTTCTCCAGCACATCCCATAATTCTCAAGGAGGTTCTGGTCTGGACTCTGTGGTGACCAATCCATGTGTGAAAGTGATGTCTCAAGCTCTCTGAACCACTCTCTCACAATGAGCCCCATGAATCCTGGATCATCTTGGACTATGGCTGTGTCATCAGAAAAGAAAAAATCCATTCATGGAATAACCTGGTGATTCAGTATATTCAGGTATCAGCTGACCTCATTTGGGCTCATCACATTGCTGAACCGAGACTTGACCTAGAACTTCAGCAGCAACCCCAAATCATAGCTCCGCCCCCACAGGTGGTGACATTTTTTGGCCAGGCAGTGTATATATTCTACATGAATACCTAGACCTAGGGTTTGTGCCCACTTCATCTACTAGTTAGTCTTCTTCCACCCTGAAGAGGTTTATAGTCTCGAGATCAGACTTGCATACTACAACACTACCGACTGGTCCACTGACCAGATGTTATTACAGTGGTGCTGGACCATTCTCCCACATAATTGGCACTGCATTTTTAATCATAGATCAGAACTCATGAACCTCAGAACTCGTGGAGATACAAAGCTCGTGGAGATGCTTTGTATTAAAGCAGAAAAAAAAGACGGAATGGATTTTGATCTTCATGCTTTTTTAATTTTACATCTCATTTTCTTTCCACTCAAAGCACCAATCTGAGATCATTTAAAAGCTTTATTTATCTTCATTACCTTCTCTGCGTTTTATTTCATCAGTTCATTAACTTCCATTGAGCCTCACGCCGCGTATCGACAATTTCATACATACTACTATTAGGCAAAGTACAGGTTTGAGATTCTCTGAGATGAAGTCATTTTATAAAACTAGATTGCTCAAGTATACTGCAGCAATAAGCACGTTTAATATCTGGCAATATAACGGCGGGTTATAAAACAGTTGAAATGGTAAAAATGCACTTTGCTCTGATGACCGGACTGTTTTTAAGGCACCAAATGTTAAATTCATCACAGTCGTATTTCAGCTTTAATAGTGAAGCAATTTATCAGGACTCGCACCTTCGACAGGGGCAAGGCAGGGTGTGTGCAAACTTAAGTGGTCCCTGGGCCGACGTAAAAACCAAGGAAATTTGATTTGCTGTTCACGACCGCTATTAACCAAGCGCTCTGTAAATAAAGTTTATGGCATAATGAGTTTTAATGGTGTCTGTCAGAAAAAGTATCTTCCATCATCAATCTCCGTCGAAGGAGGAGTTTTGCTGGTTCATGACTTTCCAAAGTTTCAAGTCATTTTCATCACCATTTTTCGATGAACGCGGTGTGGATCGGCAGCCTCCGAAGCCAATCGTGTTCCGTCCCTGGAGGAAACCCGCTCTGCAGACGCCTTCATTTCTTCCTGTACTTTAATGTCATGTGGGTGAAAGGAGAATGAATGTATGCTGTTCTCCTTTAACGTATAGACAGAACACCACTTTCCATAATCAGTACAACACACCAAGCTCAGATGATAATTAAAGAGGATTTTGAATCGAAACCTAAAAGATGAGGAAGGAGGAAAATGCAATCCAATTAAGGCTCTCCCCAGAGGGGAGGCGGTGAAGAATTTGATGAGGCTGCAGACCAGGTCATTAAGCATTAATGACTCTTATGAAATACTATTAGATGACCAAAAGGCATGCCTGTTTTAGCCGTCTTCTGATGCCTTTCAGTCTCATGCCGTTCAGCCTCCGTCTGTCTCCCTGGAGCTTTTCTGTCAGAGGGTTTATAATGGTGTGTATATTATAATCTGGATCTGCAAGGTTGAACGGACTCAAACAGACCTCGGTTATTTCGAGCTCACAGAGGATCGAATTCTAAGCATGTCACTGTTGAGGTGTTTTTGTGAGCATCCGGTGGTGATCTCATGTAAACGGCAGCATTCTTGGTCAAGGTTTGGAGGCTATTGAAGGTTTCAATGGCTATGAAAATATTCACTGGCCTTGAAGCTTTCAAATCAACCTACGGGCAGATCCAGAGAGATGATGAGAGGGCAAAGGAGAGAGCAGATCCATTACATAATCGCTTTCCTACCCCTGATACATAATGGACATTTATTTAGATTTGCTTTTAATGATATACAATTATTGACAGTGGTGAATAAGTCAAAAACTGTCATTCTTAAAGGATAAACGCATGTTCACACCACGTATGATTTTTTTTACGATTTCTTACACAGTTTTAACATAGTGGAACCTAAACTTTGTCTAAACTATTAGGATCCACGCCAGGTCTGCTCCGATTAGCACGGGCAGCCTGGCGTGGAGATGACGTCACAGCTAAACCCAGCAAGGCATCCACATCATGCTTGACTAGCGATGGTGGACGGGGAGAATCAAGCGTTCAGCCGTGATCGGATTATAAAAGCGAGTCGTGCGAACCAGTCATCATGGGCCATTCACAAAGATAAGACTGTTTCTACGTCTGTTGGCCTGCCGACTGCACTGGTTCACCGTGTACGCCCAGTGTGGGTTTTTAGTTGATGTGCGGCTTCCAACTTTTCACGCTAGGCATGTCCCAAGCTTGTGCGTTGTATTCCGCATATGCTGCACAGCCATGGGATGGACAGCGGGTACACGCATCAGTCTCGCTCATGGTGCCAGGGGAAGTAAGGGACGAAGGTACCACCCATCCTTTGTAGAGGGAGGGTGGAGTAAGACCAGGAGGTCTGAGGTAATTTGAGGGTGTAGCTTGTTAGAGTAGGGACAGGTAGCTGTACTCTACATCGCCCGAACCCCCTCGGTACCCCCTGAACACACCTCCTGGTCTTACTCCACCCTCTCTCTACAAAGGAATGGTGGTACCTTCATCCCTCACCTGGATACCACCAGGTCAGTTGTTACCGTAGGTGGATCATCTCTCGGGGCTTGTCCCTTCGTTGTACCCTGCTCTGCGTTACCTTTATTCAGACCTCCCCTTCGTCCCGGTGGTTGGCTGGATCGGTACGCCAGCCATAAAACCGGGTCCACTTCACCTCAGATGTGTCCTTGTCGTCACTACACAACCTAGCCCCGTCCACCCTCTGGGGTTGCCATTTAGCCTTTTTGGTTTCGTTTTGCCATTTATTACGTTCCACCCGGGGTTTTTTAACCTCCATATTTTTATATTCAGCCTGTTGCTTGTCGTATAAGCTCTTGTGCTCTGATATTAGCAGGATGAGCTTTTCTGCCTGGCAACAAAGCTCTGATTGGTCAGCCTGATTGTAATGCATCAAGAGGGAAAAAAATGTTCCCGCAGCATTACGGTCAAGGGTTAATATAAGTGTGTTCTTTTTAAAAACTTTCATTCAGTCATGCCTTGTCACTCCACCACTTTACAACTCGTCCAATTCAGTTCTTTATGCATTTTGACAATAAAACTTTGTTCGACGCTCTTACTAGAACTTTGAATTTGGATGTGATGCCATTTCCAGCCAAAACATCATTTTTAATATGTTTTTTGGAATTATTTTTACATATATTCTTAATGCAAATAAGGCGCCATGGGTCCTATGATGGTCAGTGATAACAATCAACCAAAAATAAAACATTGATAGCACTTGTATTAGTAATACATAATAGAGTTTGTATTTCATCTAATTATAGGGGGTTTTTTTTGGTGTGTATATATAGTGTTTAGCTATATAATACATCTCCATTCAGACATATAATCCTTTATACAATGTGGATTTTACATTAATGGAATTGCCGATATTTATATGATTTCTTAAATGAAAAATTGCTCTGCTATAGCTGAACATTCAGATCAGCACCATACGTTTCCATGCACTCGTGTTAGCCAACCACCAGCCCAAATCACAGCAGTGTTGGTCCTATGATAATTGTGGGCCACTAAAGAGCAGTAATGGGTCTGGCAGTCATGGCTCAGAGCTTAAGTTACTGGGCAGTTAACCAGAAGGCTGAGGGTCCATGTTCCAGTCATGCACCTGGTTCTACCCGCTGAGCCACCGTAGCTGCTCCATGTCGTTGTGTGACGTAAAACCTTTTGTTGTTGGACGCATCAGTAAACTGTGGATGGTGGTAAAGCATTGAGCCAAACGTTTCATTTTGCAAATTATCTCTGTAAGGCATTGTTCCCATCAACCAACTCACATTGTCCTCCCAATGCCAATAACTTTAAAAAAAAATGACCACACTATGGCTTCTGCATCTATAAAGACCTGTGCTTGTTCTCCCTTGCCAACACCAAACTATAATCTCTTTTTGATTGTCATATTTCACTTGACAAAATCTTGGGCGATGACCAAGTTACCACTCTCCTTCATCAGCAGGTGAGAGTCGGCGTGTGAGGTGGGTTATTTTTTGGAATATTAATGAGCTCGGGTCACAGAGGTGGAAAACAAGGCGTGAAGACCAGAGATGTGTAGACTAAGTCACCAGCTGAGCCCAAACATCTTTTTATTATGACAGCTGGGATTCTATGCTTTATTACCTGTGGATTTTGCAGGCATGATAATGAGTAAGGCTGGAATAACTTTGAGAAAATGCAAAATAGAAGCATGCTCACTGGTGGGATCAAAAATCTGTATGCAGTATGAAGAAACTGTGTGACCTCCTCTTACACCGGAGCAATAGCAGCATCTGGCAGATTCATTGGGATGACGAGATGATCCTTCAGACTGAAGAAGCTTGATTGGGATTTGGCATCGAAGAAACCAAATTTTCAGACAGGGAATGGGGTGATAAAGTAAAGATATGCTGAAGCTCACAAAATCAGGATGAAAGATCAGTCGCATTATTATGAAAAGACCAAGTATGATACCAAGTATACGGCTGGGTCGATGGCTAATTTTGGTGGTACTTATGACTAGTGACAATAAAGACATTCATTCATTCATTAATATGGTAAGAACCTAATAAACTGGCTGCTCTGTGCACATTTCAAGTTATGCTATAAACTAATAAAGGCACAGCGTGAATGCAAAGATCAGTTTCATCCAAGCTTTTTTACCAACAGTACCAAAGTTTTGCATGTAATGAAACAGAGTTGGACTCTAAAATTTTAATATCACCATCTCTGTGGTCCTCCTTCTTTCTATCCCATCAAAATATAGCATGCAATAACGCTACATTATGGAAATGTTTGTTTTATTGGACCGCCGCAGCAGGTGGTAGCATTAAATGACAGCGTGAACAGTAAACCACAATCTGGCGTCCTTCCAACGGCGGAAACCTCGGCGTCGTGCAATAAAGTCGAACAGAAAAATGAATTCGTTGTATTTATCTGTACACACACTGTGTGTTCCTATAGCTTTGCAATTTATGCTGACCATAATTCTCCAAGAAATGCAAAGACAAAAACATTGGATATTACATCTGCTCTTTCTGAAGGGAGCAAAGGCTGCTTTGAGAAAAAAATGCACTTTATTTCTTAACGCTCTAAGGCAGGAATCTTTTAGCTATGAATCATTAAACTCATAATTTAGAGCATACAGATCCATAGCCGCTCTCCAACTCAATCAGGCCTTCTAGGTATGAAGTGCTGCTTCTAAGTATGCATGTAATTACTTTGAGTAAATAGACGTTTTAGTGTGGATATACAGCACGATAGCCAACTACAATGAATCCAAATACATGAATGTGGACTACAGCTGAAGATGTGGAGAACAGACCCATAAAAAATGTTCCAGATGAGGCGTGGACTCTACAAGACTCCTGAATCTCCTGCAAGTTCCCAAACAATGTATGCAGTGTGGCACCATTCATTATTTTATTATTATTTTTAATAAAAGCACTGAGGTGGTGAGGACTAGTTTGATTGACTCAAACGGTACTGCCAATACTGAGGCTGTCAGTTAACGTCCATCAGATCAAAGCCGTGTTCTTTAATGGCTGAGGGTGTCATGATATGGTGAGGAGGACCTATGTGCTGTGAGCAGACACTAGAGTGCATGCAGTAGATCTGACAGTGGTGGATACCCACTCAACCTAGGGCCCTGTCATTTACCTCGGGCCTCCTGGCACCTACTCCGCCTGGCGGGTGAGCCAGTACCTCAGACCCTAATGGAAGGGGTAACCAGCAAAAATGTTGTCACTATGACAGACGTGGATAAGAAGGGAAGGAAAAGGGCTAATATACATCATGGATGGAGAACGGGGAAAATAAAAAGTGAAAATGAGCTAATGGAACGAAAAAGGTGACAAAAGTAGCTAGACGAAACTTGAGCGCAAAAATAAACTAAAAACCCGATGGGGATGGGACAACATAACACCGAGACAAAGCTCTGCAAAAATGACAGGAACTAAAAATGACTGAGCTCACTAAATGAAAACAAAAACCCTGCCATACAAAAAAACCGAACTACGTTTACCTGACGCGAGAGAAATACTGAAATGAGTACCTGAAGAACGCATGAAAATAAAGGGACCAAAACGCTGCAAAAACCCGAAATGTAGACAAAATGCAACGGTGAACGCCAACGAACTGGACACCAAAGCAGTCACAGGACGCGACAAGATAATCTGGTGAACGCCTGGGTTTTAAAGACGCTCGCACAGGTGTAATCATCGCTTTATGCCTTTCCGTGGACACAAAGCGATTTTGGGTGTTTTAGTGTGCCTTGCTTGACCTCTAGTGGTCAGGGAGCAGGAACTGCTGGTTGTGACAGAGGGCTTAGGAATTATAAACAGGAAGAAAATCAGTCTTATATACATCTAATTCATGTCTGAATGACAGAAAACCAGGTAAAGCAAACCTTTGCGACATCTGCTGACAGAAAATAGAATCGCAGTCACGAAGAGCAGAAAACAAATAAAAAAGATTGGTACAACCAATCCACGAGTGTTTGTCAGTGGAGTTTCCGTGCCTGTTCTTCATATTCTGAACCTGTTATGAGTTTTTGGGACTTGCGAGTGGAGGTCCAGGTCCTAAAACACTGTCCCTGTCCCAGGATGTTGCGATGCATTCTAATAAGCAGCAGAACACTTTCTCAAGAGTTCCCGCTCCTTTGTGGTTTGATTGCGCTCGTGTTTGTGTTAGTCAGATTCCACGGAGAAGCACACAGCTTCCTCACCCACCAGCTGTTGTGCATAGCTGCAGGCAAAGCAGCTGTCAAACTGCCTCGCTGTGCTACTTCTCCCTTCTCTCTTGACCTCGCTCACGCTGTTCACACTCTTCTCGTCTCTAATCTTCCACCTCTCTGTTCCAAAGAACAAATATTTTCAGTTGTTGTTCAAATACGGGCATGCACTGCTTCTTTATCGACGTTCACAGGCACAGTTGTATCCCTAGTGCAATACAACAGTAGAGGTGATAAGTAATGAAGTATAAGTACTTAGTTACTCTGCCTAATAGATTTTTAGGTACCGTATTTTCACGACTATAAGGTGCACCAGATTATAAGGTGCAGCATCAGTGAATGGATCTAATTCCATATATAA
>JAVSBU010347150.1:0-10267 GCA_033118015.1 Loricariichthys derbyi | reverse complement strand
GGGGCGGAGCCAAATTTGCATAGTTTTCCGGACCTTCCTAAATGCTTAACTGCGATTTTTGCAGGTAAAACCGAAAATTGCTTATCTCGGTTAACTCGGGCGCAACCGTGTATGTGTGAACGGGGCTTTAGCTCTTGACATGCTGCATTGTTTGCATTGAGTTAGCGTTCAAAAGAAAGATGTTTTTCTAGAGGTCAAATATGGTTTTAGTACTGAAATGAAGTGTGCGTTCTATGTGCATGAGTAATGTTCTGAGTAGAGAAAAAACTGTGGAGCTTTTTATAGCAATACGGTTTAGAGTTTTTAGAACACGGAGAATAAAACAATGACAACAATATATTTTAATTATGCAGCTTGTGGCACAGCAGGTAACCATGTTGTTTCTCTCCTAATTTCTCCCTCTGTTGCTGTTACGTCTCAATCCACAGGCAGCATCTCATTTCTAACATGGTACTAGATTGTACTCCTCTGGATTTTACCATATGCTAGATCCCTGTTTTACAAGGTAGTTCCCGTATGGGGAAGTCTAGGAAAGATGGGAAGAGTTTAAAAAAAATATCTGACTTTTGTCTTTCATGGTTTGGAAATTTACTCTTTCGTAAGCTGCAAGCTTGGATGTTAAACATCTAACGTATATAGAACCTATCAAGGAAGGTTTATTAAATTGACAAGAAAAAGAGCATTACTTATCCCAAAAGGAGCCTTTAGTGTAGAGCTGGTACAAACTACTATATTCAGAAATGGCCAAATTTCTGAGCCTATTTAAATGATTAGACATTAATGTAATTAATAAACAGCCTTCACTTTTAGTTACTCTGATTGAAAGCCACTGCCACATTTCATTGGAGTAAAACTTTGACATTTGTGAATATTTGGGTTTTCAACTCCTCTACTTTTCTACTTTTCTACTCCTGGGTTTACTGCTCCTTTGCACAGCATATTAAACACAACATTCCCTTATTACCCAGAAACACAATTAAGTAAGCAAAATAATTTAAATTACCGCATTTTTTGGATTATAAAGCGCAGTATCATTGCCATCTAAATGGATCTAATTCCATTTATAAGACTCATTCAGCGAAACAAAACAGTCAGATAAGAAACTTTATTCAGCTCATTCACATTAACTCTAAACATTGTTCAGTTATAAGATAAAATACAAAACAATACACTCACTTTTTCAGTTCATTCCTCTTCCATAAATCCATCAAATTCTTCATCCTCAGTGATTTCAGCATCAATCATGTTCTCTCATTATTGTCAGAGTCAGTCTCATTGCTGTTACTTATCTGTTTAGTGATGATTCCGCCCTTCGTGAAAGTTCGAATAGAGACGAATAGAGACTGTAGAGACGCTTCTACCTGCTGTTCAATAATCCACTCTTCAAGTTTGTCCTCTAACTCTGGACATCACAATTTGTTCCCTCGGAAACTCTGTTTGATCTTCTTTACTTGGTGCAGATCTTCTTCCTTCCTCCACTTCCACACCATTGATTCATTAATGTTGAATTCTCTAACAGCTGCTCTATTCCTCTGTTCTACTGCATACCTGATAGCCTTGAGTTTGAAATCCACTTCGTAAGCATGTCTCTTAACAGGCCCTAACAAACACGCTATAATATTATGTTGAAGTACATTATGTATTACTCCACGAGGCCCCTACGGTAGCCGTAATGATCCAAGAATCCATGAAGCGCTTCGGCTTCGTTGCTTACCAAAGTCATTCTAAAACATTTTGACAGATTTTTGAGCACCGTGTACCACATAAAATCAGTCAGTAAGCACAACCAGAATTCATACATAAGTTAACGGATTATAAAGAGAACTGTCGATTTTTGATCAAATTAGGCCAGACTTTTTATTGCTTGTTTCTCGGATGTCCCTACTTAAGAACCTACTGAGGAGGGAGGGGGAAAAAAAAAAGCTTTATTTTTCAGCATTTTAAAATTTCTCGAGGACGGTGCGCAATCAATACAAGGAAGGAGGAAGAAAAAAAATTTGATTTCAAAATAAAATTTATTTAACCTACAGTTAGAATTTTTTACAAAATGGTTCCAAAAATGATTACATGCATTATGCAAAGTTTTTATATAATTTCATTGTTTTTCTGGAGATATGGTTATACAATTGGAAAGGTAATGAGGGTGTAATCATACAGTTTCATTAAGCAACACCCAAAGTACTGGTGACCATACTGGTTGCTCTGGACACTCATCTTGTGATTACACCTTTGTGGAGGGATGAAAACTGACAGGAATCGAATACAAAATTTTGCCATATCTTAGGCACATCTGATGATTTACAACTGGATGGAAATAACAGTTTAGAGGGACAAAAGAACTGATTAACTACACACTAGCACACAAAAGGATCACTGAAACAGGGTTTAAAGTGTCCTGCAGTTTGACAAACATTTTCGGGCTACATTTTTTCAGTTTATACATGTCTGTTATTAGGCCCTTGTGATTTAATTCTAGGCACATTGGCCTACATATGAATTTATTTACAGGGTTCCTACAGATTTCTTAAGGTTAAATTCTAGATCTTTTAAAGACATTTTTAAGACCTTTTATTTAAAAACTAGCAAATAAAACCAACATTCATGTATTTATGTTTATTTATTCAGTCCAAATTATATCTCTCTTTATTTAGTTATTTAACAAAGGGTGGAGGTCAGAATAAACTTTTGGGTAAATTGCAATATAGAGAAGTTACACATGATGCACAGACTTTAAGACCCAGATATATAAATTCATGGCTTTTCAAAGTCTCTAAGATATTATTTCCAAAGTCATGAATTCAACGCTTTAAAAACTCTGTAGAAGACCTGTATTTTTTACGCTACCATTGGCGCACTTCTGGGTTTGTTAGCGATGTTACTGACTTATTAACAGTAAAAATCCAACCTGTTCTGGAGTATTATTTAGCTGGTATCGGGTCGGGGTGTTCATCAGTAGGCCCCTCTTCTCCGACGAAGTGTTTGGAGCATAAATAAATGTCCTTTTTTACATTTTTGTGTGTGAAGTCTGGTCATCCACATGCTCAAGGCCACTTTTTACATCGATCGAGATCGCGACAAGGTTTCACAAATGGAATAAATGTTAATCCCTTCATGTAGTCCTTGTTGGAGTATCTTGAATAGCTACAGCACAATCCATAACAAAAATGCTTTTTTGTGACCATCACTAAGCAATTTTGATGACAATACTGACGAGTTCGATTTGTGCATGCTATATTTAGACCAATCTAGCAGTCGGACTCAATGCTATTGCGTCCACCCAGCGAGACAAACTCATACACATGCTGGAGGGCGAAAAAAATAAAATAAAATGAACAGAAGAAAATGGTTTGCTCCCAATTGGAGGGTGGATATAAATAAAAAAAATTTGAAAATTTTTTTTTTTCCAAATTTCAACCATTGGTGCTGCGGTGGATCCGAGTAATACCAAAAAACATTTTTTTTCTTCCTTGAAACATGATCGTCGGCAGATCCGCGAAACAAGCAATAAAAAAAGTCTGGCCTTAAAGGATTTTAAGTGCACCTTATGGTCCCAAAAATATGGTATATAAGAGAAATCTGGAAAAAGTTATACTAAACAACACACGTTATGTATAGACACTAACTATATTACCAAACCTATCCTGAACATTAACATTGGAAATTAAAAAAACAACAACAGCTATTCATTCAGTCACTTTATAAGCTGCTTAATCTTGGACATAAATGTCATACTAAAATCCAGAGTGACTTACAGTTGACAGTCTTACATTCTTACATCCAATCAATTGTAGGTTAAGGGTCTTGATCAAATATCCAACAATTGCAGCTTGGTAGAGGAGGGATTTGAACCCTGGACCTTCTGGTTCATAGTCCAACAATTTAACCCTTAGGCCACTACAGTCCCATGTTTCAGTGGTTAAGATTGCAAATTGTGTGAGAGCCATAGTGGTTGTCTGCTGCTTTTCCTGACTTAAGTATTAATAACTAAAATATGATAATTTTAATAATTATTGATAACCTAAATATAATAAAAGCAATCCAGGCATTTTTGCTTCTGCTGTTGTTCTGTCTGGATCAGCACAGTATTACACTATCAATGTTGGTCACTAATGGAAATTCATGAATATATAATAAAGTATGGGAAGGTCTACTGGTGATTTAATATTTTTATTTACTTAATTTGTCTGCCTTGCTTTTAAGACTCTTGGTGCCTAATCAGATGGGTGCAAATTTAAATCCTGGTTCTACCAAGCTGCCACGGTTGGAACTACTCAGTTAAATTAACTGCTCTTGGTCCTTGACATAATTAGAAGGACAATGATATAGCTCAGAACTCTAAAACTTTAAGGCAATGACAAAATATTATTGTTCTTATAATCAAAACAGACTGAGAAACACTCTCCATTTCCTAACGAAAAGGTGTTTAAGAAATATACTATTAAACAATAGAGCTATATGGCATTCAGTGTTATTATTGCATAACAGCAACTAGTTCATAGGTGCTTCACATTTCATACAAAACACCAATAAAATCTCGTTAACGTTTTCACTCTTTCACCCTCTGTCATTTCCCAAAGATCCAAATTCAACACTTTAAGGCACGGAAGCCAGATTAACACCAATAATTTGCAGGTATCTGAAAGTGTTCTCTAATTTTGATCAGTGTTCTTTATCAATTCTCTCATTTAAGTTTTTTATGCTGTGCTTTAAAATATATACAGTTTATGAAATAAGCTTAAAATACTGCTGTTTTACTCCTGTTAGGATAATTTCACATAGAATACAATGACCTTGACATTTAGGAAATTGTGTGTTGTTCTCTAATCTTGATCTCCAGTGTAATTTTAGACATATTTCAGTCATTTAATAATTGTTAGTTTTTTTTTGTTGAGTTTTAGTAAATTAAATTTAAAAAAAAAAACAAATTTGCCTAATTTTAGTTATGCCTTGTGCAGTTTTACTGTTTTGAGGTGTTATTACTAATTTTCATTTTATTCTAATTTAACATCCAAAATTCTGAAAGCAATATGACCATGGTTTTTTCTAATACATTTTGCATTTATTTGATATTAAAAGAGCTAACAATAATAGGATACACACAGCCTACGTCTTATCACCTTTAAATGATTACTATAAATACTGCTATCGTTCTAAAATTGCATGAACCTGAAACAGCATTTTGACCCACTGAATTTGGGAACTGATATTTTGCTGTCTGTAATAAGGGTAGGTTTTATTCAATGTAAATAAGGAAACTGAGGAAACAGAAGCAAAACAACACAAAGACCAAAAATTAAACCAAAAACGGCTTGACCCCTAAAGGCTGACAAGGCTAGGGCGCTTGGTGACGACTAGAACACGTCTGAGGTGAAGTGGACCTGGTTTTACGTCCTGAACTAGCCAACCAGTGGGATGAAGGGGAGGACCAAGCAAGGTCCGGCAGGGTGCAGTGCAGGGACAGGCCCTGAGCAATGACCCACCTATGACTAACAGCTTCCCTGGCACCGCCTGGACGACCACACGGGGCACGCAGGGGGTGGCGCAGAGTACAGCTAACTGTCCCTACACTTGCACGCTAAGCCCTCACATGACCACGGCCCTCCTGGTGCCTACTCCACCCTCCCTCTGCAAAGGAAGGGTGGTACCTTCATCCCTCACCTTCTCTGGTGCCAAGCTAGACTGGCACGTGCACCTGCTTGTGCAACTCACGACTGTGTGGCTATTTTCAGGATATATGCACCAGCTCAGGACATGCCTAGTGTGTAAAGGTAGAAGCCACGCGTCAGCTAAAAACCCCGTCAAAAACGCCCCACAGTGGCTGCGCGAGCCACGGCTAACAGATGGAAAACGCGTCTTACCTTGATGATGGCCTAACCTGCACGACTCACTTCCTAAAAGACGTGCCACAGATGAATCCAATATACGAGGCTGATTACTGCATCTGCTGCTTTCAGATGGATTCAGCCATGACCTTAGGTTCACGCCAGACTGCCCGTGTTAATCAGCGCAAATCTGGCGTGGAACCTGACACTACAGGCTGTAAGTTACAGAGCGCCATGGGCATGCAGGGGGGAATGGGCTTTGTCTCAAACGCTTATGTTTAAAGCCATACTTGATCTTATTGACATCACCAAATAGTAAACTTTGAGATGAGCTGTAGTCTGCAGTGTATAGTGCATAGGGAGTGATTTGGGACTGGGCCGTGGTGACCGACGCAAACGCTAATGTTGGAGGCTGCACCAATAATTGTGACATTATATTTTGTTACACTTTTTTTTTTTCAACATTGGATTTTTTTTCAGTGTGTAAGCTAATTCAACAAAAGGAGAATTTTTTTTTCTTGGTGTGCCAATAATTGTGAAGGGATTCAGAAATGTAATTTAATCCTCTCATTTTAGATAAGAGACAGAAGACTCAGAATATCAATACATATAGAGAAAATGAACTCCATGTTTCTAGAGATCCGCTGTGCTTTTCTCCACCCCAAAACCAATTTCGGTAACCTGTGTCATTAGCAGCTATAAAAGACAAAAGGGCGGAAGTCTTCTTTATATTACATAATGGAGTTTGACTTGGAGCCCAGAGAATGGTCTCAGCTTTACATCGATTATCTTCTTCATACCTCTGCTGCAGAGAAAAGGTAGCACACAGCTGAATTAGTTATATCCTAAAGAGGATTTCTCAACCTCATGAATTCAGGGGAGGTTCATATTTTATTAAGCTAGAGTGCAAAGGCCGTGGGGCCTGAGAGAGGCTTTTGAAGTTTAACCTCAGATTTGTTTCTTGAGGCAAAGTATCTAGACTGGTACTAGTCCTCTGCGTTTGTGATTTTCACCCATTCTATTGAAGAATCATAAAGCCCTGAGGGATGTGCTGATGTTCATGGTCTAATTTATCTTCCATCTCATTCTTCCCTTTAGGTAAAATCAGGTCACTGGGCCATATGATATAATGGACTTCTGGCCTCTGGTACTATCATGTTATATTATGGTCTTGACTGTACTGGGTTTAAACTGCAAAAATACATTTAATTTTGCTGACTGTGGTAGCCTAGTGGTTAATGCCCTGGACTCTGGACCAGAAGGTTAAGAGTTCAAATCAAAGACCAAATAGGAGGGGAGTAAGGCTAGGATCAAAAAAGGTGGTTCCAGACTTACTGCCATGGTGTGGATGGGAGGAGAAATGGAGTAGGAGTAATCCTGAAGGAAGAGAATATAAAGAATGTGTTGCAGGTGATAAGTGTATGTGAAAGAGTGAGGAAATTGAAGGTCTGATGTTTAATGTCATCAGGGCATCTGCCCCACTGTAGTGTGTGAAATTAAGGAAGTTTACTGGGGTGACTTTGATCAGGACACTAGTAGAAACTAAAAAGTTGGGATAGCCAGAGAGATAAAGAAAGTAAATGAACATGTGGCATAATGTGAAGAAAAAGGCATATTTCACGTAATTAGAGTATGTTGAGAAGCTGGAAATAGTCCTTTGAAGCACTTTGAATGAAGAAAATGAACTGCGTGAGTGATGTGAAGATGGGGAAGCAGAATGTGCTTTGGAATAACAAGGACTCTGTGAGAGTAGCTATGAAGAAAATGGGGTGGCAAAAACTTTGGCCCAGACTACATACTAGTGCAGACATTTAGAAGAAATAGCACTAGAGTACTGAAGTAGATAATGTAACAAAATTTAGGGAAGTGAGAGGATGTCTGGGTGGAGGGGGAGTTCGCGCTTCAGCTATTGCAGCTTCACTCTTTCGCGGGGTTTTTTAGATATTAATATTAATGGGAAAAATAAAAGATGGGAAAAATAAAAGATATTAATGGGAAAAATAATGGGTTTTCTACTGAATTTGATCAGCGGAAAAATATATATTTTATTAATTTTTACATGAAAAAATCCCAAAATGTATAAAAATATATTACAAGTATTAATTCTAACTAATTATTAGGTATTAATGTTATTATTAGCTGTGTTTTATCATTTAACCAGACCACTGATGATGTAAGAGTGGAACTGCTTCTTCTGGGTCTTTAAGCATAGTGATTAGCGGGTCTTTATTGCCACCTAGCGGCGAGGCGCTGATGCACGCCTAATTGAGTTCAGCTGTGGTTAGGCGTTTTAAGGAGTTTGTAAAGCCTCTATATAGTGTATAAATACTTAAATAAATATACTGTTTCTACTTCGCGGATTTTCGGTTATTGCGAGTGGTTCTGGAACGTCTCTCCCGTGATAAACGAGGTATTACTGTACTAATTTTTAAAGATAAGGGTGATGTGCAGAGCCTCTATAATAAAGAGGCAAAAAATTGATCAGTCACAGCATGAAGTTATAGAGAATAGTAGTTGAAGCTGAGATGAGAGGTGATGTGTGAGCAGCAATATGGTTTCATGTCAAGAAAGAGCACTGATAATGCAATGAATGTTTACATTGAGTGTTGAAGGAGAAATATAAAGAAGGCCAGATTACTTAGATGATGTGTACTGTGTGTGTCCTATGATAGGATGTTGAGAAAGGAGTTGTGGTATTGCCTGAGGAAGTCAGCGGCATCATACACGTATATGAAGGTGGTGTGGTGAAGGATGTATATGGGGACAGGGTTCGAGGTGTAGGTGGGGTTTATGTAATTTAACACATGTCCATATCCAGAGTGATTTACAATTGATACAGTTTTACAATCCAAACCACTGTGAGTTAAGGGCTTTGCTTAGGGACCCAACAGTGGCAGCTTGGTCTAGGTGGGATTTGAACCCTTGACTTGCTGGTCCATAATCCGGTACCTTGACCACTAGGCTACCACTTTGCATCAAGCAAATATGGAGCAGGATGAGGCGAGCCTGGAAAGGTGGCAGTACACACTGGGGAGAAGGGGAGTGAAAGTAGGAGCAAAACAGTGTGTATGTGCATAAATTAGAGGAGTAGAGGTGGTGAAGGAAAATGAGTGTTCAGAGGTAGTAGAGAGGTGAGGAAGAGAGTCCAAACAGGATTGAGTGGGTAGCAAAGGGTGTGGTTTGCGATAAAACGGTCTGCAAGAGTGAAAGAGAAGATTTACAAAATGGTAGTGAGGATAGTTATGCTGAATGGCTTGGAGATAGTGGCACCAACAAAAGGACAGGATACAGAGCTGAAGGTTGCAGAGTTCAAGATTGTATTAGAGGTTGGCTGGTTTGGAGAGAAACCAAAGTAGGAGGGATATAGAGTATGGATGATATGGATGGAGCCAGCTGGCAGGAGAAGAGAAAGGCAAAATATGAGGTTTATGGATGGGGTGAGGTAGGACATGGATGTTGGTGTTGTAGAGGAATGTGCAGTAGATGTCTGATGGAGTCAAATGATCTACTGTGACAAACTCTAATGTGAGCAGCTGAAATTCAAATGCTAATTTATCTAGAGAACCTTCCACTACTTGATAAGAACCTGCTTGGAGGAATTTTAGTCCGTTCCTCCCTCTTGCCTTGCTCTTGGAGTGATCTTTGTTGGTTGACCACAACTGGGGAGGGTAACAATGGTCTTGAATTTGTATTTGATGACAGTTTTTGCCGGAAATGCACTTGCCAAAACATTTAATCAGCATCTCCCACAGAAAGCCTTTGGACACATTCTTTATAACACATTTGTGTTGTATGTATGAATAAAGAGGGGACATATTGTGGTTCATTCTGTTTCTGTTAGTGCCCATTGCCAATTTTTTTTTCTCTCTCCCCACTGTCTGTGCTCATTTTCATTTTACAGGGAACCTTGTACAAAAATGGCCATCGGCTACCCATTCTACCTTCTTGATGAGATAATATAATACAGGTGCATAGATCTGTATGATTAAGACTATTATAGCGTTATTGTGTTGTAACATTTTATATCATCACAGATGCTCTCTATTTCTTCAAAAAGCTTATTATGCTTATCAGTTCGTACCAACATAAAAGTCTGTATACTGTTCAATACCTAATAGTGAGCAAATAATCATTTAATTATTTAGCAAAGCTGTTTAATACCCCATTCTCACATTGCAGTATTTTGACCTGAGCTGTCATGGTAAGGCCTTTTCCCGTGCTTACTTGAGTTTACTCTGAGTGTCCTAGGCGTCTCATAGCTTTACCGGGCCATTTTTGTGATAACGGGAGGGCGTGGTCTAAATACTACGAACCCTGGATAAAATTGAATATGTTTGGATGCTTTGCCATGGTTAGACAAAGCCTGCCGAGGATGATACATAGTCTGTCCAGGAGGATTCATGGTCTATCATAGAGGATTCGTGTCATTTCAAGGATATAAATGC
>JAVSBU010347142.1:0-10268 GCA_033118015.1 Loricariichthys derbyi | reverse complement strand
AGCCTTTCGGATGAGAGGTGAAACGTCTTCAAGAATTTCAAGCAAGTCCAGTTGCTCTCTTCAACCACCCACTGTAAGAAGAAAAAGAAGTGCTACAATATACATCATTCATGTACAGGCAGAAGCCAGAATCATCTAACCAGTGAAAGCATTTGTTCATGCTATGCAGGTCCCTGTCCATCAGTTCCATCTTTTGGTCATAAATCTGTAGAGAATTTCCCATTTGACCATATGCTTTGATACAGCTGCAAATTCAGCCTATAGTTACTAGCACATTAAACATGCAACATCACTGATTTTTTGTTTATCCAGGAAGTTCTAATTCTAAGAATAAAGGCAATAACAAAACAATCAGTATATTAAACTGTGCTTCTACAAAATCTAAAGTGTCAGGGAAACATCCACCAAACATGAGACATAAGTGTTCTTTATGTCTGCCACCAGCCAGCCAATCAGCACCTACCTGAGAGAGTGATTATCTAAACTTTCACATTAGTGTCAAGCCTGTGGCACCTTTCAAAAGAATGGCCTTCATTTCTCAGAACTGAGCCGTACAGAGAAAGCACAGGGGGTATAAAGTGGATGAATGTAAGCTATGGTTATCTGACAGCTTCTAATGAAATGTGTCCATTATTTGCTGGCCCTATACCTCAGTGGAGTTTGCATGTTCTCCCAGTGTCTGTGTGGGGATTCAACACCAGACGCAGTCTGAAGGCGCTGCCAGGACTCAAATTGGGCTAGCATATTAAACCACTGTGCCACTATAATAATAATAATAATAATAATAATAATAATAATAATAATAATAATAATAATAACAAAAATAATCAACCGATAACTGATAACAACAACAACAACAACAACAATAATAATAATAATCATAATAATAATAATAATAATAATAATAATAATAATAATAATAATAATAATATTAATAAACAAATAACTGACAACAACAACAACAACAACAACAACAACAATAATAATAATAATAATAATAATAATATTAATAAACAAATAACTGACAACAACAACAACAACAATAATAATAATAATAAATAACAATAATAATAAGAGTAAGTAATAATAATAATGATGATAGTAATAATAATAAAAACCAATAACAATAATAATACCAAAACAACAACAACAACAACAACAACAACAACAGCAACAACAACAACAATAATAATAATAATAATAATAATAATAATAATAATAATAACTGCAATGATAATAACAGCAAAACAAAATAAAATTAATACAGATAACAACAACAAAAATAACTACAATAGCAATAAACAACATTAATATTAGTTAATAAAAGTAATAATAATACTAATTAAATATAATAATAATAATAATAACAATAATAATAATAATAATAACAATAATAATAATAATAATAATAATAATAATTATTATTATTATTATTATTATTGTTGTTGTTGTTGTTATTGCTGTTGTTGTTTTATACTATACATAAATCATTTAGATATATTAACAACAACAACAACAACAACAACAATAATAATAATAATAATAATAATAATAATAATAATAATAATATAGTTTATATTAATAATTATAACAATTAGTATTATCATTATTATTTATTAATCTATTTATTATTATAAATAATTAATTGGAAATTATTATTATTATTATTGTTATTATTATTGTTATTATTAATAATAAAATTTATTATTAAAAAACTTTTTGTTCAGTCTTTTAAATCAACTATAACTCAAAGAAAAACACAAATGATGCAGAAAAATTAATATGGTACTTTAGCTGTAGCGATGGGATTATGAAGATTTTGGGAATTTGGGGAATCCAAACCTGTTTTGGATCCATTTGTGAGCTCATTATTGTGCAGAACTGAACACATGCACTCACGCACACTAACATACTGACCTGGGCCCCTGTACAATAGAAATGGATGCGATGTGCCAGTGGCAGTCGGGTGTTAACATGATACGTTGTTTTTTATGGAACTCAGAATGGTCCTATTTTCTCCTCCTCTGTGTGTCCCACTGAGTCTATGATTTACACCCCGTCACCATCACATCTCCTCCGGTCCAGTAGTGAAAATGTGGGAAGGCAGACGAATGAGACAGTCAGGTTTGTAAGTCATGGAACTCATTCATTCTGTCTTTCAGGTTCAGTTTACTTATGTGGCTTTCTCCCTTTTCTTCTCTTCACTCTCTCTCTGTCTGTGTATTTAATTTGTAGCTTTGGCAGTCGTTGACTAGGACTAAACCAATGTGGCCTAATTACAAGCAGTTACATGACAATTGAGAGGAATGAGATGCCCAATGGAGGCTCATGTAATATCTCCCCAGAGGCAGCAGTCTGGTGTATCAGTCAATAAAATGTGAATTTTTCTTTCAATACATAAAGTCACAAAGCATTTTTTGCCGTTATAGTAAAAAATAATTCAATACCACAAAATGAGAGAGTGCAACTACAGCACTGTAATGAAAGAGTAAATGCACACCAGTGACAAATTCTACAATGATTTCATTTATCACACAGCAGCTCTGCTTTTTATATAGAAAGACGTATTGCATTAGAGAAAGCAGTGCCCTAGTAAGATGTACATTACTGTCCCAGACGTGTATTCACCATAAAAGGGCATAATGGGCCCATTATAAACCTGCCCATGGTCTATACTTACCTACTATGACCTTTTAGATCCTTAGGTTTAATGTGTTGTATTTTGTCCACAAGTTATTTTGCTATTTTTTCAACAATACCTTACAAAGACCTTTTTTATGTTTAAGGAAGGAAAATGGTTTGTAGTGTGCATGAAGAAAACTTTGTATGCTGCATGATGAACCATTTTCAAAACTACATGAGGAACACATTGGACTGATCCCATTAGAGATAACATGAGGAACATATTGGACCCTTAACCCATTAGACAGTGCATGAGGGACACATTAAAGCTTTATCCCATTAGACAGGAAGGACACACTAGGCTATTATCCCATTGGACAGTGCATGAGGGACACTCTAGACTCTTACCATACTAGACAGTGCATAAGGAACACATTGGACACTTATCCCATTGGACACAGTATGAGGGACGAATTGGACCCTTATTCCATTGGACAGGAGGGACACAGTGGGCTCTTATCCCATTGGACATGGCATGAGGAACATATTGGGCCCTTATTCCATTAGACAGTGCATGAGGGACACATTGGATTCTTATCCCATTGGACGGGGGATGACACTGGACTCTTATCCCATTGGACAGTGAATAAGTAACACATTGGACACTTATTCCATTGCACACAGCATGAGGGACACATTGGATACTTATCCCATTTAACATGACAGGAGGAACAAATTGGACCCTTAACCCATTAGACAGTGCATGAGGGACACACTGAAGCATTATCCCATTGGACAGGAGGGACACACTAGGCTCCTATCCCATTGGACAGTGCATGAGGGACACTCTAGACTCTTACCATACTAGACAGTGCATAAGGAACACATTGGACACAGTATGAGGGACAAATTGGACCCTTATTCCATTGAACATGAGGGACATGCTGGGTCTTATCTCATTGGACATGGCATGCGAACATACTGTTCAACAAGTGTTTTTTATGCAGTACCCAAATGGTTCCATGTTCATTGACACCATATGGAGCGTCCCAAGGTTTCTTCATGTAGGGTCCAAATGTTTTTGTGGCGTCCAGCAGGATACTCACGTCCAAAGAGTTCATCATGACCATCCAATGGGTTAAGGGTCCAATTTGTTCCTACTGACATGTTGAATGGAATAAGTATCCAATGTATCCCTCATGCTGTGTTCAATGGAATAAGTGTCCAATGCGTTACTTATGCCCTGTCCAATGGGATAAGAGTCTAGCATGTCCCCCCTGTCCAATGGGATAAGAATCCAATGTGTCCCTCATGCATTGTCTAATGGGATAAGGGCCCAATATGTTCCTCATGTCATGTCCAATGGTATAAGAGGCCAGCGTGTCCCTCATGTCCAGGGGGACACGCTAGACTCTTATCCCATTGGACAGTGCATAAGTAACACATTGGACACTTATTCCATTGCACACAGCATGAGGGACACATTGGATACTTATTCCATCCAACATGGCAGGAGAAACAAATAGAACCCTTAACCCATTGGATGGTCACGATGAACTCTTTGGATGTGAGGATCCTTCTGGATACCACAAAAAGGAAACTTTTGGACCCTACATGAAGAACCCTGGGGACACTCTATATGGTGTCAATGATCATGGAACCATTTAGGTACTGCATAAAAAACACTTTGGACATCACAATAAAAAGTTTTCAGAGACTGGATGAGGAACCTTTTGACACTGCATGATATGATAAATTCATTAGACCTTCAAGCTTTTGAATGCTGGATGAGGAACCCACTGGACACTGAAGCCATTGGACACTGCATGATGATCCCTATGGACATACGTCATACTTCCATAGAAGATCTTCAGAGGGAAATGCTAAAAACATTTATTGAACCAAAAGTCCCTTTCACCAACCTTTCATAAGATTGTGTGTTGGCGTAATGATTTTGATACTAAAACATGAAATATGAGCAGTTGTATCTGTAATCTAGAGATCAATTCCGAGTTCTGTTCCTGGAAGCTTATCAACATTCGGCTCTCACTGAGCTTATTGTAGGTCTGCATGTCAGCTTCATCCAGTTACATCACAGCAGATACAGTGTGAAGACTGATGGCCTCTGTGTAGTGGCTCCATATCTGAAATACTTACTTGTGTTTACTTGTGTGTGGCAATTCAGAAAGGAGCTAGAACTTGTTGGTGCCATGATGACTTAATGGCCTTAATCTCATGCATCTGTACAGCCACTGATGTCATTCATAATGGACTTCCTCATATCTCCACAGTTACTGATGTCAGAAATCTAATAGTCGGTGACAGAAGCGTGCCACACAAAGTGGCCCAACAGTCTTAGAGACTGAGCCACCACTGTCCATAAAATGACCATTAGCTTTTGTCCTTGTACATCATTTAACAGAAAGTGATGTATAACTAAAGCCACGGATTTTAACCCCGATTTTACGCCAAACACCTAACTGACAATAATAATAATAAGCGAGACTGATGTAGAGCCTTTTACCCAAACCAAGGAGACTTTATGTCAGTGTTGAACTAATCTGAAGAAACAGAGATGGTACAGGAGATGGAAAAAGACTGAGAGAACAATTGGGTTCTGAGCTGAGATTTAAAGGAAGAGAAGGAAGAACAGGAGTGGATAGTAGGAGGCGAGGAGTTCCAGAGCCAGGGAGCTGCAACAATACATTCCCTGCCAAAAAGTACAGCCTGAACCTTCGGGCCAATGAGGAGACCTGCATCAGAGGACCTAAGCTTTCTAGAAGAGGTGTAAGTAAACCTGTAAAGTACCGGGTGTAAGTACATACAATGCCTTGAAAGTTAGAAGAAAAATTTATAGCAAGTGATACATGCAAATTTTTTCATGGAGATCAGAGTTCGTTCTGCATTTTGTAAACATGGTATACAGGTGAAGCAATTTAGTGGGCAAACAAAAAAGCAGGAATTACAATGATCTAGCCTGGAAGCGATGAAAGCATGGACTAAGAGCTCTGTATAATTTGAATGACAGCATTAGAAGCAGACATGAGATATAACGAAGATGAAAGAACATCTTTGATCAGTACTCTGACCAAAAAAGTAATTTCCTTTCATTTCTAGCAAAGAAACTCTGATATCTGGCGTAGACCTGAGTAGCTACTCACACTATCTGCGCTACTCGTGCCATTTAGCTGATAGGCTATCCATGCTAATCACTCTATTCTGCTGCTAGGCTATCTGCATTAATTGAGTTATTTAGCTACTAGGCTATCTACGTTACCCACGCACTAGGCTAGCCGCACTTCACGTGCCATTCCTCCACTAGGCTATCCGTGCTACTTGCACTTTTCAGCCACTAGGCTGCACTCGCTACACACACTTCTCATCCACCAGGTTATCCCTGCTAGCCATCACCCTTAGCTGCGCCTTTCATGGGTATCACCACCTACCTACCCATTTCCCTTGTTGACAGCGCTGTGGCATGAGACCCCAGGATAAGCTGGTATCATTAATCCTTTGTAGAGGGTTAGTGGTAAAGGTCAACCCAGAGGTAACAGGGTCTTTGGCAGAGTATCACTCGTACCGCTGCTCACCTTGTGTCCTTCCCCAGTACATTTGGTTCTCTGCACACCCATTTCCTCCAGCGGGCATGTGGCATGCCGTATAAGCACTAGTTGCCCGCTCACATTGCCCAGGTTCAATCACCGCCACGAGGAACCTCCAATTCTTGCCAACGCTTCCACGTCAGGTCCCACCATCCCTGTTGCTCCCTTTTGTTCCCTCCCTCAGTCACCCACTCTCCTAGCTTCAGAACGTACCCTTACTCTTCCCGTCATGACAATTATTTGGTCATTTCTCACTTTCTCTTTCATTTTTGATCCACAACTGAATCTCTGTAGACTTGTAGGAGAATAATTAACAACCGACTATTTATGGTTATTGGTTGAAACACTTTGGCTGCATTTTACTGATTTGGGTCTGCTGGTTGCCCGGAGTTCTCTAATAAGTTACCGAGCCATTATGGAAGAAGATCACACTGTGTTCGAGCCACATGACAGAAAGGTTACAGCTGGGAAACTGACACTTCTGCTCTCCTGCAAGCTTTTACACATCAGCGCATTCTATCAAGAGCAGTGACACGATCCTCCGGCCACACTGACACTAAATTATCCTCTCGTGGCCATTACGTTTTATGGCTTTATCTCTTAGGGGTTTGTATACCGTTACACAGCTATTTGATAATAGTGGTTTTGCTTTCAGTATGACGTTTGACAGGCAAGGGAATTATTCTTTCAAACTCGGCGGGTGCCGTCAAACGGAACTTTGCAGCAGGACAAACAAGATTTGCTTTGTTGCTTCTCCTCAGCCTGTCTGACAAAAGCATTCAGGCTCCAGCCTTTGTTTACTGCACATAGAGGTTAATTATGCATTTTATGGTGCGTTTTATGGGGCACTTATAGGTTCGGATGAAAGATACCACTGTTTCATTCTCCTTCCAGAAAGGCTTGTCAGGGAAAATAAATTTCTCAGGCTTGTATGTGGACCAGACTAGAAAGGCTCACAATATAGCCATTACTGTTTCTAGATCTACCATGAAAATCTTGGTTTGAGAATGAGCCTTTATTTAGACCGATCACTGAGAACATCAGCCCGTGTATGGGGCGTCACATATAGGCTTTGGACAGTCACTAAACCCTGATCAAAATGTCAACCACTGAAGCCTCCTAAAAGTCCTCCGCCCTAATCCTAACAGTTTTTAACCTGTCTTTTACCTTTACTAGAACCTGCTCCTAACTTTAAGAACAAAAATTCTACAATTATAAGATTTTTCTTAGAGTTTCATCAGAAACTCTTAGCACTAAATTTTGATGAACACGCCCCCTGTTATACACAAATATGTACAGGTATGTTTAAAAATGTTGGTTATCTGTGCTGATGAAAGTACTTACTTTGATGTAGGAGTTAAAAAGTCCCTGTACATGGCATTCTAAGAGCTACAACCATCCTCAGGTGTAAACCTATGAGAAATGAGAACTTTCTCCAACAGTTCTCCAACAGAACAGAGTCTAGATTCCTAATACACATGGAAAATCTCACATGGGAAGCCATGATTGGAAATTGAGCCATGCAGGTTAAATGTTTTCTGATGCTTTACGTTGCATGTTGGAGTATTTGGGGAATTAAACAGGTTTAGTCTGGCCTTCAAAAGTTTATTGCCTCTGAGATGTTCTTCTTCAGTACATTCCTCAGTTTGAAATTCATGTGAGGGATTTAAGCTTAGACCTTGTGTGTGGTCCCAGTTTATTTCCAGTCTCGTGGCGACTATTGTTCTTGTGTTTATATATATTTGTTGTCTTCGGTGTGCCTGGGGTTTGCAGCAATAAAGAACATCCTGCCTGGCTCGCAAATCCCAGTCCTGTCCCAGTTCCTCATTTGCATTTCCTGGCCAGTTTCCTCACTCGCTGTGGCCCTGGAGGTCCGTAGTGGGAGAGCTTCTGATGTGCACACCTGACCTTATTTATAATAATATGGTTATGGAGACTGAGGTCTAAATCTTTCCATATTGTTTCCTCCACCTACCTGTTCATGAAGGTATGAAACTATAAATCTGTGTGGCTTAAAGACTGTAGATATCATGAGCATTACTATGGAGTTCCATTATCCTTTTGTAACGGTTATGCATTAGAGTTCCAATTCATCTCAAAAACTGGACTGGGCTCTGGATAATTTAAAGTTCTTCCACTCTGAACTTTATAATGACACAGGAAAGGATCATCGCTGAATCTGTGAGCAAAATGTTGATTTCCCTCTGCTGCACCATCAAAACCAGTACCAGACCAGTATATGATTATTTCCCAGCATGTGCCATCTAGCAGACCTATGAGGGTTATGAATGATTCATCCTTTCACAGAAGTCTTTGCACTGCTCAAGGGTCCAACCATGGTGTGCTTTGACCAGATATTTATGCTGAAAATGAGTTAAAAGTCAGATTTTTATTTCCTATTATAAGTTGCTATAATTCTTAAGACCTTCGTCGATAAAGTGAACAGACATTACATTGTACAAAATAAGTTTTATGTGATCTAATGGTGTTTGATGTACTAAAATATGTCATTTAAGTTTGTTCTAAAAAAAAAGTTGTGATAATTAGGCAGAGTTTAGTGTATCATATATCTGGAGCAAGTTTAAAAGAACTGAATCACTAAAGTGAGTCATAACGTCCATAAGCTACTGTAGAAAAACACAAGTTAAATATATCTGATAAAGTCAACGGCTATTTTGTTTGAACGATGAATCATCTTGTCCTTGCTGTTTAACACTTTAGTGAAATTACAGTCATTTCTCCATTTTTTTTTTTTTTCCGATGCATTTACAGACATTTGCACGGACGTGTAATTTTTTAATGAATATTTATCAAACCTGGGATCACAGCCTTTCTAGAACTGCTCATCTATTCAGAGGCTCTAAGTAAAGGTTCCTCATGAATGGTTTGTTTATAAGTTTTTGCAAAATCATGTCATGTTTAAGTTTGTTACCTCAATTAGAGGTTTTCTTCACAAAACCACCACATTGCCCAGAGGTGCACAATAAACACACGTCCATATAAGGAAGGCCACAATTAAACACACAATCACACACACTTATACACAGAAAGCTACAAATAGCAGCTGGGACTAAAAAAGTGCTCGAGCAAAATCAAAAGGATTAAATTGAATATATTATATAGAGTGACCCAGAAGCTGCGTTCACTTCCACTAACAGAAACATAAAACGTTTAGATTGTGTTTAAACACAATGAAAATATTAACAATTCAAATAAAATGAAGAGTTTTCGGCTGTTGCGTTAGCATAACAGTACCACTTGCTTACTGGAGAATATTTCACCCATAAAATGCAATCTGCATTACGAGAACTTTATTTCTGTGTTTAATTAAATTTTTTTTTAATTTCCAGGCATATTTATGACAGCTCAGGAAAAACCCTCCATCCACAAAGACAGGAATGATGTGGATGAGCTTTTTGAAAAATGCACGTATGCACTCACTGACAGCTAATTAAAATGATTCATTATAATCAGTTCGACTTTGAAATTCACTTTTTCAATTGTTATTTATTTTTACTATATAATTATTTATACATATTATTTTTTTTATCGGGTGTAGACACTCACTATATATTATAGATACAGAAATATAAAATATACTTACATATTGTAAAAATTTGAAAATGCACTTATACAGAATAGATACTTTAATAGATAATTTAATACTTTAAGTGCATACATAGTCCTGTATGTATTTATGAATTAATGAAGTTCAAAGATCTCTATTATTCAGATCTATTGACAGTATGCAAATTTTATTTTATTATTATTATTATTATTATTATTATTATTATTATTATTATTATTATTATTTAAATTTTATTTATTTTCTTAAATTTGTTCACACATTTATTTTTTGTGTTTTATAATATTAATATATATTAATATTGTTTATTTAATACTTTTATTTATTTTTTTAGACCTATAAACTTCAATGCCCAAGTTGAAAGCTCAGATCTATTGACAGTAATGCAAATTTTAATTTTATTAGATTCATTTTAATTTTAGTAGTAATAATTAATACTTTTGTTCAGTAATAATTTA
>JAVSBU010347133.1:0-10269 GCA_033118015.1 Loricariichthys derbyi | reverse complement strand
CATCTGTTAGTCGATCCATCACCAAAGCAAACAAGAAGGGGCTCAGAGCCGATCCTTGATGTAGTTCCACCTCCACCATACATAACAAAAAAATAAATAAAAATACAGTAAATTCCTCTGCAATGACAGGTTAAGTACCAGGTCAAATGAAATGTCTCACCAGATTTCAAAAGGCCTGCTCCTTTTCCAGTCCCTTCGGATGTTAATGCAGTTCACAAATTTCCATTAAAGCTTCAGTTCTCATTAGACAGATTCTGTATGATAAATGACAACAAAGCTCAAAGAACCAGAGTAGGAGGATAAATCCAGAAAACTGATATTGGAAGAAATGAGTCTAGACCTAATCCAGTATTAACCATCAAAAGGTAACAAGTTTAAAACCAACCTAAACCTGATGCTAGAGTATCCAACATCAAGCAAAAATCCAAATTTTACTTACAATAAGTAAAAAGAACACACTGTTCCACATCAAGGGTTACTGAGCCTAAGTGAGGAGCCTAACCATGGCAAAAATGGCTTTCCTTCCAAATTTCCCTCCAAAATCTCTCCTCCTCTCCCTCTTAAACTCAGACCTGAGGGTTAACACTGCCCCCTAACTAGAAGTAAATAAATTACCCAGGGTACAGGGTAACACAGACCACATAGAGGTTCACATACTCTTGCCACTCACAGGTATGTAATATTGGAACATTTTCCTCACTGGATAAAATAAGCACTATATTTTTTAATCTCATTTATTTAACTAGGTTCTCTTTATCTACTTTTAAGACCCATGTGAAAATCTGATGATGTTTTAGCTCATATTTATGAAGAAACACTAAACATTCTAAAGGGTTAACAAATTTTTGTGCACCACTGAATATGGACAAGCAGATGTGCAGATATTTTTTAAGTCTCTACTCGACACCCACATGAGGTTATCACAGGAACTCAGCAGGGTGTGATGTGACCCATAAACAGCATTTTTGGAGCTTGTTCACACAGCTCCTCTGTAGATTTAGGCCTCCATTACCCTCATGCTCCACCACAGGCTCTTTACTGGAGCTACTCACCACCGCAGACCTTATTGTTTAGGAGATGTTCCGACCCAGTCGTTTGGTGTTAACATGGTTCATATCTTAAATATTTAATGCATTGCTGAATATTAGCACGTTTAGTTATGAGTGGTTTATCTTTGCTAAGGGATGCACTTTGGTATTAAAGGGCCTAATATGTGCCAAAAAATAGCCCTTACACCATTACGACACCAGAAGCCTGAACCGTTGATCGAAGGTGGGATGGATCCAGGCTTTCATGTTGTTTACCAAATTCTGACCCAACCATCCAAATGTCGCAGCAGAAACTGAGGCTCATCAGAGCAGGAGACGTTGATCCCAGTCTCTTATGGTTTGATTTTGGTGTGTGAATTGTAGCCTACGTTGCCTGTTCTAAGTTGACAGTAAAGGCACCCACTGTGCTATTCTCCTGCTGTAGCCTATCAGCTTAAAGGTTTGACATACCTGCACACCTCACAAGATCCTAAAGTTAATTTATAATATACTGAAGTACAACATTTTATAATTGTCTGATTGTGTTCATTTTTAGTTTATTTAAAGTATTTTTGTGAACTTATTAGACACCTTAGTTAATTCTTACATATTCCATTAAGCTCGAGGAGGTTTGGTCCCTTTTTTGAGTTTTGATCCTCCCAAGCTTGCTTCCCAATAACATTTAGGAAGTTTTTCCTTGCCACTGTCAGCAAAGGCTTGCTGAATTTGGGAATAGCCATAGATATTAGCAGATAATCAATAGTTGTAAAGCTGCTTTGAGACAAAGCACCATTGTAAAACCCACTACAGAAATAAATTAGATTTAATACCTTGGTGGTAACGAGTGTTTGACTTGCTGTTTCTGTCCATTCCTCTGACATCTGGCATCAGCAAGACATTTTCAGCCAAAGAGCTGCCCTCTCTGGATATTTTCTCTTTTTCGGACTGTTCTCTCTAAACCCTAGAGGTGGCGCTGTGTGTGAAAATCCCAGCAGATCAGCAGTTTCTGAACCACTCAGACCAGCCCATCTAGTTGTACCACCGACTGGCTTCCATATTCCCCAGATCTCAGAAGCATAACCTCACAAGTTACAGGATCTAACATCCTGGTGCCCAGTACCAGAGGACAACTTTAGGGGTCCTACAGAGCGTTAGGCAGGTGGCTTTAATGTTATGGCTGTTTGGTGGCCATGTAGGTCTTTTAAGGATGTAAAACAGCTTTACATCAGCCAAGCCAAGACTCCAAATGAAGAGCCAGTGGCTCCAGTGGCAAGGAAACAAATCCCTGAGAGGCACAGAGAACCTTAAATCTTAATAGGCACCAGGCTCAAATGCAGAACTGGATGAGACATGACATGGGATTAAGTTCTTAAATGTCCTGGCATAGCCAAACAGAAAGGGCTTATTCTGGATTATTAAGAAGCTCCATAATTACTGACTGCTGAGTCATAATAAAGCAACCATTCATTTCCTAAGTACAGGACAAAAACATTTAAAGTTGTTTTTCCCCTCTACTTTATCCATATAATTGACAGCTACGTTCATCGACCCTTTGGCGTGAGAACATGATTCCATCAGCATATCTGTGCTCACATCTTTAACGTTGCATCAATGTTTCATGGACAGGGACGCAGGGTCCAGAGCCTCCCCTGACCAGCCTCAACGCAAGAGGGGCCTCCAACCTGCCCAGAAATTTCCACTGTGGGGGCCTTAAGTAGCAAACAGCTACATCACCTAATATCCCATTTTCCTGGGAGTTGTAATGGGGGCACCCTGTTCTGTGTCCCTACAAAGACCTGTTCTTCACACAAGGCTGGATTTTCAATTTTTCATTTCTCAATCACTGTCTAACAAACGCTCTCTATAAGATCCACATGTCACTGTGTGCCTGTTGATGAGACTCCAGAATCTCCTCCATTCTCCTTTGCCTCTCTCACTTTTTCAACTCGTTCACAGTTTACAGTGGAGTTTAGTAGCATTAAACTCTGAGAGTATCCTGTGGTATCTGATACTGGGATGCTAAGATCAGCCCATTTAAGTCCTGTGAGCTGCAAGGTTGTGCCTGCGTGGATAATCAGGGGAATTTGGAATCCAGGGAAACACCTTGGACAATTTGTCATGTTCCTCAAACCATTCAAGTACATTTTAAAGGTTATTGCCATAAGAGAATACTGTTGCCTAGAAGGGGTGCACTTGATCTGAAACAACATTTAGGTAGGTGGTATATGCTTAAGTAAGAATGCCAAGACCTAAGAAACACAGCAGAAAACTCCCCAGAGTCTCACGCTATCAAGACTTATTGCCTCCAATTTTCATTTTAAGGTTGATCAGTGTATAATTTATCATCATCATCCTATTTAAATCCTAACAACAATCCCTGGTACTCAGGTCTCTTGGCTCTGTGGGTCTGGGAGTTACAGTGACAGGTCCAACAGGGGTCATGTCACCTCCAGACACTAACAAGCATAGACTATTCCTCTGTATAAAGGCTTTCTCTGGGATACAGAGGGCTCGTGCATACATTGAAGAGGGATATTACAGGACTGGGGAATTGAACCGACCCCTGCCTGGACCTGTAAACGGCCCACCTCCACCCACACCCAGTGAATTAATTGGGAATAAAGTGGAAAAAGCCTCCAGGCTCTGAAGTTTAAGCTTAGATGAAAGAGAAAATTTCCTTTCAAACTCTTCTTGGCATAAGGTTGGAGTCAAATTGTAGATTAGGAGATGAGGCGACTCCCAACTTCTACAAATCTCCACCTGCGATCCTTTTGGCTCACCAGTCGTCCACCTTACTGGGCGTGGGGGAGAAATGCATTTATGTCAGCTTTCAGCAACTTTGATCGAGCTCTGCTTACTGTAAATACAACCCTAAATCAGAAAGAGCTGAAATGCTATGGAAATTAAAAAAAGCAAAGTTTCCCATATTTATTTTATTTTTATTTCATTGCAGACAGTAAGAACCCAACACCTTTCATATTTTTTTTCTGGCCAACTTCATGTAAGGCTATTATAGAGATTTAATAAAAATACTGTTATTATTTTGTTAAAAAGCAGCATGTATTAAAGGCTGAGTCTTTGACAAACAAACTCAGACTGAGAATCTCAGGTTTGTTAATAAATGTGTGAGAAACTGATTGAAATGTTCAAAAACAATGTTTCTCACAGAAAGAGTGGAAGGGATTTCCATATTTCTCCCTCTAGGTCCAACAGCCAGGCTCTGTGATGGTCTGGGGTCGGGTCAGGGCCCTTGTGGAAAACCCAATTCTTGGGAAACAACACTTCTGTTGAAGGCAGAATTAAACCTTTTCACATTTTCCATATCGTTCCTGCTTTTTCTAATTTGGGGTTTTATGAATCTGAATATTTTCTGTCTTCATGAAGGTCAACATCTAGTCATGTCTTCCCCACAGGGCAGTGGCAGCGCACTGGTTAAAGCACTGGACTACTGAGCACAAGGCTCAGGGTTCAAATCTCTCACTGTACCAGCAGGACTGTACTGTATAAACCTACATGACTGCACTAGAGGACAGAAGCATTTAAGTGGCTCCACCTAGTGGACACACTGTAGAGTTACAGAATATTCAACGTAATTATGACAAGCGTTACAATGTTCCAAAGTTTACTGTGCAGTATAAAGACATAACAAAACAGTGCTCCATGGTATTTAGTAAACAGGGGTGTCATTTAAGGGCTGATATGCTGAAGTGTTTGATTTCATCCAATCGGTTCTTGTGCATCTGGAAGGCCGGCGTCACCCAGCGGCCACACGAACACTGCTCCCCATACCAGTTAAAGGAACCCAGTTTGGAGCTGCACTTCGGACACAGCAGCTGCAACAAAGCATTTAGCACACACACAGCTTATTATAATAATAATAATTATGACATGATCATTATTATTACTATCATTGAAGGTGGTTTACATTATTACTACAGCCCTGCACTTTTATTTCTTATTATTTTTGTTGTTATTTTTAAAATAATTGTTATTAACTTATTACATCACTATTATTTTAATTATCATCATCATTATGATCTTTTTTTTAAATTATTTTATTAGTTACAATCATTATGATTGTTTTATAACTGTTATTGAAGTTGTTTTTATTATCACTATTATTGATTTTATTATCACTTTTCCTGTTATTATTACTGTTCTTGTTGTTTTTATCATTATTGTTGCTATTATTATTATTATTATTACTACTATTATTATTATTGTTGTTGTTGTTATTATTACTATTGTTTTTGTTATTACTGTTTTTTTTATTTGTGCTTTTATTATTACTATTCCTCTTATTATTGTTGTTGTTTATTTTTATTACTGTTCCTGTTATTATTGTTGTTTGTTTATTATAATTACTCTTCTTGTTTTTATGAATATTGTGTTTATAGTTACTGTTCCTGTTATTATTATTATTATTATTATTATTGCTGTTTTTATTATTACTGCTCCCATTGTTATCATTATTATTATTATTATTAAAGGGCTTGTTTTTTTTATTATTATAGTTCTTGTTTTTACTATTGTTGTTGTTTTTATCTTTACAGTTCCTGTTGTTTTTATTTTTTATCATTACTGATTTTGTTATTTTTATTATAATTTTTTTATTTTTAATAATACCTGTCCATCCATGACCCCGAGCAGTGCTTCCTCCATCCACTGCACCGGTTCGATGAAGTAGGAGGTGCACTGTGTCTGATCTGTGGCTATGGGACATCCTGGACTCGGTCTCTTATGGGAGAAAGCAGCGGCTCCACTTCCTACAGAATGACTGAGGATACTCGAACGGCGGAACAGCGTACGTCTAAAATAATAAAACACAATAATAAAACACAAACACACGCTCTCAGATCAACTGATCTGCAGATACAGAGGGAAATGAAGCTTTATTCTGAGCTCACCTGCACTTTCTGCACCTATAAACCACCTCAGCATTCTGGGTTTGGGCTGGATCAACAGCAAATACGTCTCTGGGCAAATTCTGAAGCTCTGCAGTAATCAAATAAAATGAAATTACATGTTCAGGTAAGGGAGAAACACTCACTTTATACACAGGTGGAATCATTAATACTGATTCATATCTGGTTAAAGAAACACACACTGAGCTCTGGGATATTTTAGACTCTATGTGAATGGTAGGTTCTTCCACACATCCAGTACCTGTTACATGCTAAAATTAACATAGAGAAAAAAATGTTACATAAAATACTTTGTATCTTTTCTGCCAATGTTAATACCTTAATTCTAGTTTGGTTAAAAATTAATTGAAATATTTTCTATAGCTGCTACAACTGAAGTAAGAGATATAAATATCTGCTTATATCATCATTATTATTTTTTATTATTATTATGATTGTTTTTATTAGTTATCACCATCATAATCATCATTACTATTAGTGTTATTATTCTACTGTTATTTTACTATTATAGTTTTTATTATAGTTATTTATATTTTATAGTTATTTTTTAATTGTTATTATTGTCTTTGCAGTCACCATTATTTTTTAATTATGATCAATATTGTTGCTTTTTTCTTATAATTATTATTGGTTGGTAATTATTATTATAATGCTCATTATTATTATTATTGTTTTTATTTGTTATTATGATTTTTTTTTATTATTATAGTTATGCTCACCATCATGCTATTATCATAACCATTTTTATTTTATTCCAACTGTTATCATCATTATTACATTCTTTCTATTCTTCATATTATTTTAATTATTTGTATCATCATTATTATTACTGTTTTTATAGTTTTATTATTAACTAAATGCTTGTTTTTTGGCTTATTCAGTAGCTTGGTTGGAAAAAGAAACTTGAATTAGAAGCTCAACAGATGTTTGTTTTTGGATGTGCACTTAAACACACCTGTGTATTTCTCTGTAACTTTCCTCAGTCTGTACTGTTTATATAAAGCACTGCTCACGTCCACCTCACAATTCATAACCTCATAGAGCGCCAGCTGATCCAGAAACTCCTCGTTCATCCTGAAAACCAAACAATAAATCACATATACCTCCCTATCTTTGTCCATAGACCCAGCCCTTATTACCTGAGTGAGCCCTGAAACCCCAGAGAGGAACCCAGGGGCCAGACCTGAGTGAAATGACTGAAAACATCTTGGTACCTCTCTCAGTGGAAATAGTGAGGGAGCACCTCACGCTCACCACGCCACGGGTGAATGCCTCTCAATGTGAAAAACAAGTCCAACATAAACTTCTCAGTACAGAGAAGAAGTGTGAAGAAGGTTCTGGTGCAGGAAAGTCAACGGGAGGACTCAAAAGGCAAAGCACCAAACAGACACTGTGAGTCCTGAGCTCTGCATTGCCAGGGAACCACACCCCACCCCGCCGCACCCCTCCCGAATTACAGGGCCCACTCGTTGAGGGCTGGGTCGGAGACACACAGTCACATATAGGACACAGAGGGAATGATGACGACTCCTAGAGACTGTTTGCGCTTACTTAACGTCTGCTTTGAGGCTCTGTAATCTGGCGTAAGCATCCTGCACACTCAGTTTTTGCGTCTTCATTAAATAAGCTGTGATTACAGCGGCGCTCCTGCTCTGACCTGCATGACTAAGACAAAAGAAAAGCCATCAATGTTTGTCTATCAAAGCAACTAAACACTGAAGTAGCACCAACTAACTGCAGTCTTATGTAGAAGTATAAATATACAGTCTGAGCAGAGTCTAGCGTCTCCACCAGGCAAGTCTGAGTCTCAACTGTATGAATCCGAGTCGAATTTCAAGTCTGGTGTGGAAAATCCCTCATCATTGTACTGAAACTTACCAGTGAACAAGAACTGACGACGATGCCGATGACGCCTTCAGAGCATCACTGATGAACTGCACACAGCCGTCCAGCCTGCTGAGGAGATCTGTGCATGGATCATCCAGCGCGTGGATGAATTTGGTGTGGAAGCCGCTCAGTGCTGGTTCCTCAGAGTCCACAGTGAGGATATGAGAGATTCCTGCCACTCTTAGAGCTTCAGGATCCTTCAGATCTTCCACTGAGCCAATATACAGACCTGCTTCAACAGAGATCATGTCGAACCCTTCCTAAAGCGGAAAACAACAATGAAAAACTATAATTTAATCAATAAAATGAAAGTATAAAAATGAAATGAAAATAAAAAAATAAAATGAAAGTATAATTTAAACCCCAAGATAACAATAAATTAATTAAATCCAGATGTGCCTATAGATGCCCGGTTCGATCATAACTCGGGGCTGCACCTGTGTGGAGTTTGTATGTTCTCCCCGTGTCTGTGTGGGTTTTCTCCGGATTCTCTGGTTTCCTCCCACATTCCAATGACCTGTTAGTTTATGTGGTGTTTGTTTAGCTCTAGTGTGTGAGTATGAGTGAGTCCTATGACGGACTGGCGCCCTATCTAGGGTTGCCTTGTGCCCTGTGTCACCGGCTCCCCCGCGACCCTGACCAGGATACGCGGTTAAATCAAATAATTAATGAATGAATGAAATATAAGAGTCAGGACGCGCATATTAGCTTAGCATCTTTAGCTAGCATACTGTAGGTATCTAGTTATCACAGTTATAACTCTACATTAATTTCTTTAATAGCAATAATAGCTACGTCTTAATAATAAATACAGCAACATAAATACATTAGATGCTTTAAAGACTATTTTATATGTGTCCTTCCTTAAAAATGTTGTTTAAAAGCTTAACTCCGTTACCTGTTCTTGTTGGTCCTTTATAATAACCCTTCCGACAGGAAACTTAAGAACTTTTTAGTTCCGTTCTGAAGTTAACAGAGTTGGCAGTAGAGGGAGACAGATATCAAACAAAGCATATTCATTCATTCATCCATTCATTGTCTTACCATACTCAGAGTCTCTGGAGAGCCAGTGCAGGAACAACCCTACACAGTACACACACACTCACACACTAAGGGCACTTTGGAAACACCAATTAACCTAACACACGTCTTTGAACACGGGGAGAACATGCAAACTCCACACAAACTAACCACTGCACCACCGTGCCACCCTACTCAAGGCATAGTACAGCTTAAAATACAGCATTGTGTGTGTGTCCATATTTACACTGCCTGGCCAAAAAAGAGGTCACACACTAATGTTTTGTTGGCGCGCCTTTAGCTTTTATTGTGGCACATATTCGCATGGTGTTTCACATTGGGTGTCGTTTCCAAAAGCTTCGTCAATGTCACAACATTTATTTCTATCCAGAGTTGCATTAATTTCCCCCCAAGATCTTGTATTGATGATGGAGATTTGGACCCACTGCCTTCTCCAGAACATCCCAAAGATTCTCAATGAGGTTCAGGTCTGGACTCTGTGGTGTCCAATCCATGTGTATAAATGATGTCTCATGCTCCCTGAACCACTCTTTCATAATTTGAGCACCATGGATCCTGGAATTGGATCTTGGAATATGGCCTTGGAAAGACCTTAGGCTACCTAGATCTGCAGCACCACCCCCACAGGGGAGACTGGGGAGACCAGGCAGTGTATTTCACTGTGCAGACTGAATGTCCCCACAAGGACAGTTTTGACATTGTAGGGACCAGTAGTCCTCACGAGGGTAACTGCTTTCTCTAGAAACTGCAACTCTGATTTGGAAAACCAAAAGACTTTAAAGATCTCTATAAGGTCACTGAAATTAAGGTTAGCTACAGTAATCATTAATCACATCACATATGAGTGTGTGTGTGTGTGTGTGTGTGTGTGTGTGTGTGTGTGAGACTGGATGTGCTCTATGATGGACTGGCGTCCTGTCTAGGGTTGTTCCTGCCTTGCGCCCTGTGTCGCCGGCCAGGAACCGGCTCTTTCTGACCAGGATAAGCAGGTAAGACAATGAATGAATGAATGAATGAATATTATAATTATTATCAACAACTTCTCATATGTATCATTGTTTTAGCAGTGGTAAAATTATCAGATATAACATTGACGATTAGCCAAAAAATTTCAAAAGATTTGTCACTTCGTAACCCTCCATTGATCTTCATTCCAATCTTTGTAAGCTTTAGCACATTGTAGCCATTTCACCCTGTTCCCCTCCTTGGCTGCTACTTTTCCAAAAAGACAAATCCTGATCTTCAGACTGTAGACAGGTCAGCTTGGAATTTCAGTGAAGCTGCCAGATCTTTTTGCTCAAATATAAGGGGAGATCACACTAAATACTTGCCACTGTAGCCTTTAGTAGCTTTTTCTGACACCCCCCCCCCCCCATTTTTAATGATGC
>JAVSBU010347114.1:0-10270 GCA_033118015.1 Loricariichthys derbyi | reverse complement strand
GCAGTCCCAATCAGTGCACTCAAATGAAGCTTGGAGGAGGGAAATGCTGTCCTCCGACCAACATTTCACCGTTTTTTTCCTCCCACGGCAGGTGTCTGAACACAGGGACGTACTCCGGCATGAGATAGACACAGTTATGGTAAGATGATCCAAGTGGAGGAAGCAGCAGGGACTTGAACGCACCATACACCGAACCATAGCACAAATCTAAGGTTGTGTCTCTCAGGGTAGTAGTTCAAGTAACATACTGTTCGTATGTCGTATGTCTTTATTCTAGTCCCCTAGAATAAATTTTGGTGCGTCAGGGACGATAGTGTCAAGCCGGTGTGTGACGTCACCGATCAGCTGTACTGCAGCTTCAGCGTCAGTGCGAGGGTGCACGTACACCACAGTAAAGAACAGATGCTGGAACTCGCACAGCAAGTAGAAAGGCCGAAGAGAGATACACAAGAGTTCAATATCAGGGGTACAGATCCTCTCATGCATCACAACGGTGTTACAGTACCTTTTATTGATGTAGCAGCACACTCCACCTCCGCGTGCCTTGTTAGTAACTTCTTTGTTACGATCCACTCTGATCGTGACTCCAAATCCACTCAATGACAGATCCTCATCCTGATCAGAGTCGTTGAGCCAGGATTCGGTGAAGACAAGCAGGCAGGCATTCCTGATTTCCTGCCTGACCCTGATCCAAGCTTCTATTTCGTCCAGCTTGTTACAAATTGACTGTGCATTTCCCAGGACGATTGATGGGAGCGCAGGCAGCCTGGACCGGTCCTGTAGATCCATGCGTTTCAGTCTCCGGCGTAATCCACCTCGCTTTCCCCTCTTGCAACGCCCGGGTTTAACCACCGTGCGCCGAAGTTCCGGCAGGATGACTGGAGCCGGTCCAACACCATAAGTGGGGGAACGGAGCTGAAGCAAGGATTCCCGGCTAAAGGTAATGCGTGAGGAGACTCCACCCAAGAGCATTCTGGGTTCATAAGTTTCATAACTTGCTCAAAGCACAATCAGCAGTTCAAACAATAGCAACAGATTGTCCAATCTGAGTAACCACATGCTGAGATCGCTCAAACGATCACACACAAAAAAAGAAAGAAGACAAACATAAACACTCTGCTCGATGTTACTCGCTGCCCGGGTCACATGCTGTGGAGCGCCCCCTCCAATTCTATTCCAGACTGAGACTTGAGACTTAAGCTCTCAAAGCCTCTAGTGAGGACATTTAAAAAGTGGACCAGTGAAGCTGTGGAGGAGCTACGCACGTGTTTGGACACCACGGACTGGGATATGTTCAAGGCTTCTACAGACAGTTTAGATGAGTACATGGACACCGTGACATTGTATATACATTTCTGTGAGGACAGCATCATTCCATCATGCTCCAGAGTCATTTTCAATAATGATAAACCCTGGTTCACACTACAACTCAGACAGTTTCGTCAGCAGAAGGAGATTGCTTTGAGGGAGACAGAGACAGCTACAAAGGTGCACAGTAAAGATTTAGCAAGGAGGTGTCGAAGGCTCAATCCAGGTACAGTTCACTCCTATTAGTTGGCCGGCAGTGGCGCAGTGGGTTAAGGTTCTCGCCCTGGAACCAGAGGGTTGCTGGTTCGAGCCCTCATCCGAGGGCATACTGTCGTTGTGTCCCTGGGCAAGACACTTAACCCACATTGCCTGGTATGATTGTGGTTGGACGGGCTGCAAACTGGCAGCCTTGCTTCTGTCAGACTGCCCCAGGGCAACTGTGGCTACATAGTAGTTTACCACCACTGGGTATGGTATGAATGAATAATGTAAAGCACTTTGAGCTTCTGGAAAAGTGCTATATAAATCGAATGCATTATTATTATTAGTGCAGCAGTTCTCTGCTAACAACTCTGCCACTGTATGGAGGGGGCTGAAAGAGATCACCAGCTACAGGCCCAGAGCAACTCATTCTACAGATGATCTCAAACTGGCCAATGACTTCTATGCACGATTTGAAGTCATTAACACACTCCCCCCACATCCCCACACCACTCCAAGCTCAATCACACTGGATTGCCCCCCTCCCCCATCTGCCCTCTCAGTCCGAGAGGAGGATGTGAACAGGCTATTTAAGCCCTGTTTACACATAGATGGTTTAATCAGCAGGTAGTACCTAGACCTAAGTTCACCGAATAATGGTGGTGTAAACTGCGGCACTACAGGAAGGGAAAGGATGAAACGGAGATTAAAATGTTGTCACGCGAATTATCTGGTCTTCTCCGGGAGCGCTCTCGGAATTATTCAACATGTTGAATAATTGAGTGCGATTGACTGAGAGTTCCACCAAACTGTTACCTGACAGATGACATGAGAACATTTTTCTAATTAATTTTAATTTAATTACATACATACATACATGCATACATTATTGCAAAATATACGTTCCCTAAGGTGGTTGGGGCCATTTATGAGTCATAATTTAAATAATTTTCAGTGCCACTGCTGCAATAGGCTTGTTCATCTGGGGCCCTAGATACTTGCAGAGCTGTTTTGCGACAATGCTCTATTGTAAAAAGTGCTATATAACTAAAGCTTGAATTAATACTACACTTATACTAACTGTGTTATCCTCAGTAACTTGTTTTTCCCACTTGTATAACATTTCAAGTTGTGGGAGACCAGCAAACTTCCCCTTAAAGTCAAATATCATTTAAACCACATATGGGAAGCATGAAGACTCCAAACAAATTGTTTGAAAGTTTGACATGCCGGCATGGCGTGAAAGTGGAAGGTAGGCTGAGTGTGGAGGATTGTGTTTTGGCAATAGGGAATGTAGTAGGGCAAGATAACATTGTTTCTGCTTCCCGAATGAATAATTTTGTTATTATGTTATGTTATGGAGAGGGCGAATCAGCTGATTTAATGCAGGATAGTAATTGATAACAACTTCATACCCATACGTCCCCTTAGCACCCCAGATAAAAAAGTTATAATTTCTAACATACCTTCAGGAATTATCTAGATTTAATAAAATCGTTTCAGACACTTAAGAACATTCCTCTTTCTTGCAAATCACCCCTGTTAAAACACCTGGTATCCTTCAGGAGATTTGAATATATGGCACTAAAAACAGAGATGAGGTGGACTTAGTGCTAAAATTTAAAATTGATGGGTTTGATTACCCTGTGTACGTGTCATCTGAAATGAAATGTTTCAGTTGTGGCAGGACTGGACATCTTGTCTGCTTCTGTAAGGACAAACCTAATGTTATTATGGGTGATGGAGGTAAAGAGGGTACCGAAAGAATGGGACCTGCTGCAGCAGAGCCCATAGCAGTGCCCCCCCCACCCCCCACCCCCCCACCCCCCAGTGGGCACTGATAATACAGAGTGCTCCCACAGGAACAACTTAACCACAACTCAGTTTCTGAAGAAGATTTACAGAAGATAGAGGAGAACTCTACAGAGTTGCAGAATGTAGCTGATCATCCTGTAACAGAAATGAGTGTAGAACTCTTTGCTGCAGAGGTTCAGAATAATGAATAAGGTACTAATTACTATGAACCTCTAACAGAGGAAATGGTGGCACATAAAGCAACAACTGAAAGGGAGGAGGACATGTTGTTTAAAATCCCAAACAAAGGAAATAAACCATAGCAAAGGAAAAGAAAGTAAATAGGCCAAGAAGGACCTAAAGCTTATGAAGGAACAGGAATCAGAGAGTGATGGCTCTATTTCCAATTCTGGATGAGCAGTGTGCTCTCAGGATAATAATCTGTCACTGGGAGTGTCAAGGATGTATTCAGGATGTAAAATATTTCAGAAGGGAAGGTGCTTTTAGTGACCAATAGACTTTTCATCTACAAAAATAGTGACTGAACTTAAAGCAATACATGAGGCAGATATTTAATGTATGGAGCTTTCGCTCATGTGGGTTATCACTTTTTATATTAATAGCTCACATTAATATTACCTCTTTAAAGTGCTGTCACAGTGCCAAAAACTGTTATTTGCGACCGACTTGCAGCGAAAAAAATTGCATATTCATGATATGGTTGGCGTTGTTGTACTTCAGACGTTCATACATCTGCACATACTCCGCAATAGTGAATGATTTTCGCTCCTCAAATTTGGAGCTTGCTAATGATTGTACTGCGGAAGACATTCCATTCTGATGACTCAATACGACCGCCATTCTGTTGCAACACAGCCGTGATTATGTTCTTAATACAATCGCACATTAACATTTTGCAGTCGCTTATTTCCACAAGGGTTGCCGAAAACGAGTAGGTAGCGCATGTGGTAAGAATATATTGGTCATATATAATATAATATTAATCACACACAGCAGGGGTCCGGGAGATTTCGGAAGAATTATGTTAATTGGTGCATTCATATTTCAATTGCAACATGAACGTTTTATGACCAATATATTCTTAATACATGCGCTACATAATCCTTTTCAGCAAACCATTACAGAAATATGCTAATGTGAACGGAAATATGCGAATAATTAAGAACATAATCACGGATGTGTTGTGAAGGAATAGCAGCCTTATTGTGTCTTCAGAACAAATTTCTTCCTCACTCAAATTTTGAGCATGCTCAAGATTTGAGTGAGGACATTTGAGGATGATGCGGATGATTGCAAACATTAAGGTTGAGTATCGAAACAGGTTCTGATTCAGAACTGTTTCCAAAAAGCCAAGAACCTGGAACCTGGTATTGCTTAAAAAAATAGAGTTTCAGTCGACTTATCGGTTCTTACACACGCATTTCATGCTTAAAATATATGGCCGCAATTAATGGAAAAATACACCATTTGATACATTCCACTAGCGTAAGATGGACACTCAAACGCTCTTATAGGTTTGGCTCCTCTTCAAGAGAAATGAAAGACTAAATGCAATATGTCTGGAAAGTTGATCTGTTGTCAAGGAGATGGCAAAACATTTAAAGTCCCAGTATGTTATACAATCAAATTATATAAAAGTAGGTTAGGTAAAAATCTAACAACTCGTAGTTATATCCGTTAGCCTCTATGTCCAGACTGAATAATTCAGTCAGATTTTGGTTTGTATAAGGCATTTAGAAGAAATAAATTGGGGAAACCCCTCAGAGATTCCTAAGTTGTGACTGACCTGTTAATATGATCATTTCCATCATCCCGTGACTTATCACGTGACTGGCACGTTTCGCGAACAGAACATTTAAAGTGTAATTGATGATTCAAAAGACATTATTGGTCTTGTTTTATATGAAATACAACGAGTGTGTTTTAGACATGTTCAATAAGTATTTCAAAATAAGCGATAATAGCGTACGTATCTGTCAGAATTGCTTGCTATGTCCGTCTTGTTTGAAGTCATGTGATCAAAAATAGCATATCACGTGATGCTATGACGTACCACTCGCTAATGGGAAATGAGCGTATGGTATGTTTATAACCAGATTTTGTCAAATAAACGCATAACATAAAGAAACGAATATCATAAGTCATTAGAAGGTGAGTTTTACTCATAATCGAAACATTGTTATAACATACTGGGACTTTAAGACACCATCATGATACTGAGCTTCCACAGAGTACCGTGTTTGACCAATTGTGCTCTCCTAGTGAAAATGCTTGAGCCGGGAGAGTTAAAACGCTTAACTCAAACAAAGCCTAATGTACTAAACTGAACAAAGCTTAAGGTACTAAAGCAGTGAATTAGGAACAGCATACTTTTTCTCAGTTATTAGTGGTCATAAGTACTCTACTGCTGAAATGATGAACCTGTGAATCCGACAGGAAAATAACCATTTTTGCATAAAGCTTTTTTTTTTCTATTCTTTAAACCTATTATAAGTATGCTAAATCCACATAGAGGCAGTTTATACAGTGGTACCTGAAAGTTTGATATGCTGTACCAGTGAGATCTGGGGCATCTGGAGGCCAAATCAACACATTGGTCATGTTCTCCAAACCATTCCTTAATACTTTCTTCTTTGTGGCATGGTGCTTTATTCTTCTCAAAAGAGGCCATTACCATTAGTTAATACCATTGCTATGAAGGGTGTAGTTATTCTGCAACAATAATTGGGTGGTTAGTATATGTCAAAGTAACTCTACATGGTTCTAGAGCTCACTGGTTTCCAGCAGAACATTGCCCAGAGCATCACAATGTCAGTGTTATTCACTCTATCTGTATGACTAATCAGTGTAGATCAATTTGAGTAATCTGGCCTCTATGCATTGTTTCTCTAGCTGAACTGTGCAAGGCTGACAAGCCTGACTTTCGTGTGGCCATTGCCGTTGGCGTGGTGCTGATCATCCTCATCGTCATTGTGATCGTGGCTTACATCCTCAGTAGGAGAAAGAGAACAGATGGTTACCAGAGTCTATAAGGGACTCCTTACGAATCAGAAATCGTATATAATCCAAAGCAGTTAAACCAAGCGTGGTGCACTTAGATGTGCAAACCCTGCTTTGTTCCATGCATTAGACAAATTTTTTTTTTAATAAAAGAACAGATATCCTTTAAATTGCCACATATTGTTGTCTTTGTGGCACTATAGTGTTTTAGAGCAGGAAAATGAATTTGGTTCTGCATCAGTTGCGCACTCCTGTTATACAACACCCTGTTAAAAAAATGTGAAAGAATGTCACCAATCACAAATACATAAATGTCAGAAATACACAGCCCATTTTAGATGCATTATTTGTGTTGCTGTTTATATTATTCATTTGTAAAGTGTTTTTGCCATTTTAATGAATCCAAGCTCAAACTTTTCTGTACTTTCTCAGTTTAAAGGCATTTCTGTTTTTGGTCTGGAATGGACTGAGAGTCAAAGTTCCAAAACTGCATTTGTGTTAAATCCATAAATTAAGAGTTAACAACAGACATTTGGAGCTTGTTTCTAGTTCAGTAGTGCACCATTACTGCTTATGAAACAGCTAAAGTTAAAAACAGCCTTAAAAACAGGCATGTGCCACTTTCATGGTTTCTCAGGAATATACCTGCATATCAGATGTATCGGAACCTGGAATTTTTGAAGAAAAAGGGAAATATTTTCCATTGTTTAATAATTGCAGATATTGTTGATGTAATACCTATTTTCAGAAAGTGATTTTGTATTTTACCCTGTATACTGGAATAATAAAAAAACAATTGAATAAATAGGTGAAAGGGGTTTTGTTCTGAGAGTTGAGTTTCTGTATATGTAGTCTTTATCAAGGCAAAACTGATTTATCACAACTGTTGGCATTTAATTTTAAATCACAAAATACAGAATATGCTTGTGATAACGAAAAAATTGAAATAATCTCATGTTTGGAATTTGTGCTTGTACTTTTAAAAGCTTCTAAGTGTTTGTCCAATAGATGTCGCTGTTTTCTTATGTTTACTCTAATTGACAGCTCTAACAGAGTTTAACCAAAGAAACTGTACAACAATAAAGGGAATTTACTGTAAAAACATATTGTGCAGACTCATCTGTCAAATTATGATTCAGTATTTTCCTTCTAATTAAAATTTTCAAATATTTTCTTTAAACAGTATTATTAACTGAATTTCCAGATGAACTTGTGATTTTCTTTATGGCCATAACACACAGGTGTAGCAACTTTGATGTTCTAATCAATCATTCTCATCCATTGGTCTAGCTTAGTGTACAGTGATACAAATACATATATTTCCAAATACAGTCTATGGTCTATAGAGAATTATTATACCATTGTGAAATAATCTGTTTGTTTTTCTTTTAGCTTGAGATCAAAACCTATTAAACCTTCATTTAACAGCCAAACATCTGAGCAACAACGGAATGCTGTCTTCAAGTCCATCAACAATTTTAGGTCAGGGCACTAACTTGGCAAGTCAAGGACTTTTGTCTTCCTGGCAGCATTCATTCTCTTTCATTCATTCATTTATTCATTCATTATCTTATCTGCTTATCCTGGTAATGGGCGCAAGAAAGCTGATACCTAGTCGGCGATTCAAGGCACAAGATAGTAACAACCCTAGGCAGGGTGCCAATCCATCATAGGGTGCACACACTAAGGGTGCTTTGGAAGCACCAGTTAACGTAACAAACAGGTCTTTGGAATGTGGGAAGAAAACTGGAGCACCCAGAGAAAACCCACACAGATATGGGGAGGACATGACTCTACACAGGTGAAGCCTGAGGTCAGAATCGAACTGGGAATCTCAGAGCTGTGAGGAGACAGTGCTAACCACAGCACAACTGTGTCATCGCATTATCCTTAAATCCGGACTAACTGCCCAATCCTTACTGATGAAAAATCCACCCAAAACACAATGGTGCCTTCACCACGCTTCACAGTAGGTATGGTGTATTGTGGGTATACTTTGTTTGTTAGTGTTTGGATTTCAGTTCAAAAAGTCCAGACTCTCTCATCTAACCATAAAACCAAATACAGGCCTTCTTTGTGTACAGCTTATGGAATTGTTGTCCCACGCACTAAATAATTCCATATGTATTTTGTTTGTCCATATGTATCATTGTTTGAATAACCTTAGTATTAATCTATAATGTAGAATGTTTTAAAATAATGAAAAACCACTGAATTAGAAGTGTCCAAACTCTTGACTGGTACTGTATATTTCATTTATTTTAATTATGAGGGTGTAACATGACAAAGATCAAGTATTTTGACATATTATGATGATTTTCTATAGGTACCAGCATCAGTGTCAACAGAGCTTTATCAATCAGTGACTAATTTTTGACAAGGGTAGTCTTGAGGTAAGACCCTGAGCAGAATTTAAAAATTACCCAAAAAAGCACAAATTATGAAACTAGCATAAAATTAAAAATGCTTTGGTTTCATGACAGCAAATTTTTTTTGAAGAGACGTGTCATTCAAAGTTTGTATTAGGTACAGATCTTATATGACTTAACTACTATCCATCTACTTACAAGAGGTCAAATCAAGCAAAGATATGTGCAATGTTACTGCAGATTACAGTACTCAAATAGTGAGAAGATACAGTGGTGCTTGAAAGTTTGTGAACCCTTTAGAATTTTTTTAATATTTCTACATAAATATGACCTAAAACATCATCAGATTATCACACAAGTTCTAAAACTAGATAAAGAGAACCCAGTTAAATTAAACAAAAATATTATACTTGGTCATTTATTCATTGAAGAAAAATTATCCAATATCAGTGAGTGGCAAAAGTATGTGAACCTCTAGATTAGCAGTTAATTTGCAAGTGAAATTAAAGTCATGTGTTTTCATTAAATAGGATAACAATCAGTGTGAGTGGGCACCCTGTTTCATTTAAAGAACAGGGAGCTATCAAAGTCTGCTCTTCATAACACGTTTGTGGAAATGTATCATGGTACGAACAAAGGAGATTCCTGAGGATCTCAGAAAAATAGTTGTTGATGTCCCTCAGGTTGGAAAGGGTTACAAAACTGTCTCTAAAGTGTATGGACTCCACCAATCCACAGTCAGACAGATTGTGTACAAATGGAGAAAATTCAAGACCGTTGTTACCCTCCCCAGGAGTGGTCGACCAGCAAAGATCAGTAGCTGGCGAGGTCACAAAGCACCCCAAGGTAACTTCTAAGCAACCTGAAGGCGTCTCTCATATTCTCAATTTGGAAGGGATTGTTGCGGGATGCTCGGAATCTGTGAGGTGTCAGGCCTACATTAATATATACTGCTAGTTCAGCTTGTAGGTATACATTTACAAACAAATACATTTAGCATTTTCATTCACAAGTGGTATTAAAGCTCATCTAGCCTTTCATCTGTGTGAATTTTTTGACCACAGATTAGCCTTTGAATGGCAGACTGTTCTTATCACTATTAGTGGTGACATACAGGTGATTAAGAATACAGCAACTTTTCTCTGTTTCACTCCTGTTGCAGCACACAGTACCTACCATGTCAGTTTTATTACACCACTGAGAATGGTCTTAGCAGGATCAATTATTTATATTATTTATTAACAAATAAATACTTATTTATTGTCAGTGGTGGTCCCTTTCCATTGAATGGGGCAGGTGTCCATTGATGTATTTTGTAGTGTGTGTATTTTCTTGGAAAAATTAATTGTACATTTATGCTGTTATATTAATCCCATTGAGGATGCCACCTCCCATCTAAACTAACACCAGACCAGCACTAACCAGCATAAACCTACTTGGATCAGTATGGAACAAGGTACTTGTATGACCTTGTGCACAAGCAAAACAAAACAAAAGCTGTTTTTTAAACAGGGCTTACAAACAAAGCAATGTAGCTCATGTGCATTGATTAATTTAAATAGCCCACAGTTAAAGTT
>JAVSBU010347103.1:0-10270 GCA_033118015.1 Loricariichthys derbyi | reverse complement strand
TATATATTATGCTTAGTACTAATAAAATTATCCATCTTGTACTTTATAAGTTTTCATCTTTGTACTGAGAAAAAAATTGCAAAAATGGGATTTGGGACTCAAACTTACAACATTATGTTGATCCAACACTAAGGTGATGTGAAATCTGTTTTAGAAATAACATTATTAAAGGCATAACAATCCTTCTAGGAAGTATTCCCACACCTGTTGGACCCTTCAGACATATCACCATGGACTATGCAGGCATGATTAGAGTAGTAGAAAGGAAGAGATACCTGATAGTGATTGAGGACAGATTCAGCTGAGCATAAGAATGCAGACACCGTGGTGAAAATGAATTTGTAGGGAGGCTCTGATGGCTCAAGTGCTAATCGCAACACATGACTAACCCCACATGAAATGCTTAATGGTAGACCAATGCCTACCATGCTTTACTCAATGCTGAGGAAAGGACCAAGCCTAGAAGGTTTGGAACTAGGAATTAAATACTATGTGAAAGAACTAACTAAAATACACAAAACTTTGAGCAGGAAAGAGTGAGAGGGAACCAGAGCAGGAGCCAAGGGTGAAACCAGGCAACTATGTCTATGTGAAAGTCTTCAGAAGAAAGTGGGACCACCCAAGATGAGAAGGCCCTTACTTGGTCAAGAGTGTAATGTCAACAGAAGTGTAAGTGGAAGGGACCCCCACCTGGTATCACTTAAACCACAGCACACTGGCAAAGAGATACCAAGTGGAAGGTGAGGAACAGACACCACAAGAGTCTCCACAACAAGAGTCTTCCCAACAGGAACTGCCCCCACAAGAGTCCCAACAAGAGTCTCCACATCAAGAGTCCTCTCAGACTGTAGAAACACAATACAAGCCTGAACCAATACAGCTAGATGATGAAAGACCAGGCCCAAGCAGTATCCAACCACCAGAAAGGTGATCAAGGAGGATATGACAGCGGCCTACAGAAAGGAAGGTTCAAGAATGATGACTCAAAGTCTGAGAATATGGACCTCTCAGCTTCAGAACAAGCAGGAGTACAACCAGAAGACTTCCCTACCATCAGGTTTGCTGACCTCAGATGGGCCAGAGAGTTTAAAGATATCAACTTGGAAACAGCACTAGAGTACCAACAAGAGAAAGATCCAGAAGCCTAGGGGATGGCAGAAATGACAAGGGATTAGCATGAGGGCCCCCAACAAGCTGAACCCCCAGGTCATGAGACATGGTCCAGTGCGTGGGTAGATTAATTCGATGATAACAGACCTAAAAGAAGCAAGAAAAACAGGTACAGATGGGCAGAATTGACTGCAAGAGATGTTACTAATGAACAATGCGCGGTATGCGCAAAACATAACATAGAGTTGAAAATCAAACCAGTACCATATAAGAACAATAATGGCAGTACGTTATTGAAAGAAATATGGAAAATATGCAGGAAGAAAATAATGGGGAAAATGGTAAAAACAGACCATGTCCATTCATGCATGGGAGAAAGGACAACATAAGGAGACAAAAGAAATACTAAAAAATGGACTAGGTATTCCACTGAATTAAACAGCATAAGTGAATGGGTAGAGACAGATACTCAAAAAGGGCCAGACATAGAAAAAATGGATGATGGGCCATATCAGTGTATTAGAAGAAGGTCTAAGGAATGGAAAAACAAGACAGATGTAGGAAATTTTGAGGTAGAGTATGAAGTAATAATTTCAGTAAAAGAATGGTTAAAGCAAGTGGTGATATGTAAAGAGAGCGATAGAAAGAACAGCTTTGACAAAATAGGCAAATGAGCAGTTTATTTAACGATAAAGGTAATAAGTAAGCTTTTGCTAATATCGATGATATCCAAATTATAGAAGGTAGTTGGGTCATTTGGGTGCATTTATGGTTACCATTAAAGTATGCATTAATTATATTCTTTTTAATCCTTTTTCTCATTTATCATTACAGTATTTTATTATTTTAGATTTTAAGTAATATTATCTGTCAAGGGGATTAACCCTGCATGAGAAAAGCTCCAGGCAGCTGTGGGTTTTGAAGAGGACAATTGGTGAGTCCTTGAGTTTATGGGATAGATCCGTAGGAAATGGAGAGATCTTCACTATTAGGTTAAATGGAATGGATGAATGTGCTAGAAACCTCTTTCCAGTCCTGCAACACAGCTTCCCAATGCTGCATCTAGCAGCACGGAAGCAGAAGATTCTACAATAGGCATGTTGTGGAAGGGGGGGATATGTGGAAGATTTTTAGTATAAAAATATGTACCTGTTCTTATGTCTATATCTCTGAGATTTTGGAATGAAGCTGCTTTTTTTGCTGTTCTACAAGAATCTGGATATGGTTTAATTCTTCCACAAGGGTAGGACAACTTTTCATTTTAGGAAATTGAGGGTACAATTGCACACGCTGTCACAGGTAACATCTAGAAAACTATGACATTTATGGAACATCATTTAGATGTCTCTTATGAATTTAGCTATAGGTCAACATTTATATGTTACTGATACATCTATTTAAATTAACTAATTTAGTAGATTGTAGCACACACAGAGCAACACTGTGCATACACAGAACAAACACCGCACAACTAGTGCCTTCCTTCATCATCCATGGCTTTAGGTAGCAGCATCCTGCTGAGAAAATGTGCTTTGGGTAGAGGTAATAATCAGCCACAGATGAGAGAAGGTAGGTGCTAGCCATGACCTGAGCACAGAGCTGTAATGATCCACAGTCTTGAGCTAAACATTTAAGGTGAGCTGACTCCTAATCAGGGCCAGGTCTGATCAGGGACACCCGTTTCTATGGCTATGGCAGCCCATCAGGGCAGGGCCAGAACCCCGGAGTTTCTATAGCAGAGAAGCTGGTGGCCTGGTATGAATTGTGGTCAAGCACTTCATCGACAGGTGCCAGACTTGAGCTGCAAAAAGACCCCATGAGAGCGGCCAGCCAGCCTCCTCTGACCACTCCAGATCCCCAGCCTATGGCCAGATTCAATAAGAAAACCACAAGACAGAGTAGGGGCAAACAGAAATTTATTTGAATCGAGATTGTGACAACCCATGAGCTCTGGAGATGTTTGAGGCAGGTATGAGTGATTGTCAGGTCCAGCAAGAACCAGCAGCCAGTGTGATCTACTCTTATGCCAAGAGGCTGTAATTCAGAACGGAATCAGAAACAGAAGTCCAGCCAAGCAATAAGGACATTTCGGTCAATGGAGGAATACAGGCAGTCCAGGGAACAATTAGCATTCATTCTGATTGTGCAGAGCATGAGAAAAGCATAGCAGAATCCACTGTACCAATACAGCACTAATGCTGAAAAAACTGCTGAACTTCGTCCTCTATGGTTTTAAGTAGTGATGGCCTGATGAGCAGACCCGCTGCAGGTAGAGGTGATAGTCTGCCACAAGGTAGGTGCTTGTCCTGACCTGAGACAAAGCACAGAGTTGTCAAGAACCACAATCTTGTAAGAGGAAGGAAGCAAGTAGACGAATGTGATAAGGAAGTGAATGGACATTAAAGGAAGAGGGAGAAAGTCAGAAAATGGGAGAATAACAGACAACAGGTTAAAGAAAAGTCCTTCAGAAAAATGAGCCTAACATAATAAACAAATGAACGTTTGTTAACTTTCATTTTTAAGACCTCTGGTGATCTCTGATGATACAGTCATGTGAATAAATAGACCCCATGAAAACCTGTCTTTTTAAACTTATTTAATCATATTGACAATTGAGCTTCATTTGAACAGTATTGAGAGATGGAGCTTATAACTGAAATAAATCAAACTGAACAATTTATTTTGAAACACATCTTGTAAAATGTAATGAACAAAAATGTAAATTTATTGTGGTGAAAAGTTAGGACAGCCCAACATTTATTACTAATTAAATTGTTTAAAATTAGAATCAGATGCAGCACATCAGTTATCACTAGCTATTAAACTCTTTCATCTTCTAATAAAAGCCCCAAAAATTATACTTCACAGTAAACAGTAAATTAAAAACTAAAATATATAATACTTACCTCTTAGCCTGCATAGTGGCTACTCACAGTCCATATGAATGCTTAAAATCAGCCAGCACCAATCGTATTTCAGTAATGGTCAGTACACAAAGCAGCAGGGGAAGGCGCTAACTACATCTAAAATGTGGAACATCGTATCGTCTGACAGATATGAACATCTCCTTATGGAATACAATGTATTACGTTTATGCAAAATATAGTACATTCTCGGTTATGTTTATAGCTGTATTCATCTGGTATCATGTCCATAGAACATTGAGTCCATGGATCAAATTCCCTGTTAAACTCTTAAAATTCTACAATTCCTATTTACTGGGAAAAAAAAAATCCTATCTATATATAACAAATTTGATGTTTTCTTTTTCTGTTTTTCTGTTCTGTTCAGTAAATAAACAGTAAAACAGAGTCCTACATTGCTGCTACAGCACATATTCTAACCTACAGTAATAGATCTAGGCTGTGTAGTGGGCTGCTGCCTAACATTAATGTGAAAACTAGCAATGTAGATGTTAAAAATCAGCTGACTGGCATGCATTCTGAAAAATAACCAACAAGATGTTGATAAATGTTCTCTAAAGGAAACAAAAATAAAGTTATGAGGGACTATGCTGGGATGTTACCAAATGTTAGGTTAGTTCTAGTATACCAGGACTAGTAGAACTTGTAGTGAAGATCCATATAGGCACGCTACAGTGAACTTTACGAATGTATCCAAATAGAGACCTCAGTGAACTCATATTGTTTATGCTTACATAACTGATGTCTTTTCTTTAGCGGTCTGGTATATACTTTTGGTAGGTTATATGGTTATAAGTGGCCAAAACATATAGTTGTTGCTATGATCATTATCTTGTCTACAGTGTGGTTGGCTTTATTTTAAATATTAGCAGATGTTATTTATTTAACTTATTCCATGTTATTTCGTGTGAGAAACTGAAACAATCTGACTGAAAGTCACTAAAGGTTTTGAAAAGATGTTGGGGCATTATGACCATTTGTAAGATGGCCGTGCCATTATGGGACACATAGTGTAGTGAATTTGCATTGTTTGTCCTGTAGTTCTTGTCAGTAATCTAGGAAAAAAATTGGCTTTTTGCCACAGTAATTTTACTGGGGAATGTGCCAACTTAAAACTGGAATTCATTCATCTCAACTTAATGATTAAATATCTTTTATCATTCTACCCCAAGGGAGTGGACTATGAACCTGTGTGGTTCTATGAGACACATTTTGGAGAATTATTGCTTAAGTGGTGAAGGATTGCAGTGTTTATTACAGGTATGTGTATGGCACATTTGTCAGACTCCCTCAACACAAACTCATTAGAGGGTTAATATACAGCTTGTGAAGTATTCTAGCACAGAACAGAGATCACAGAGTGCATACACTAAAGAGATGCACATGCACCCAAAGATTAGTTCTATCTTAGCAAACAAAGTTTACAGATACATCTAAAAAAATAGAAAATCAAGAAAAAGTTCAATATTTTTTCACTCATATCAGAAAGTGAAACCCATATATTATACAGATTCATTACACTGAGTGAAACGTTTTAAGGCTTTATTTCTTGAATTTTTTTTGTGGCTTACAGACAATAAAAACCCAAAATTCAGTGTCTCAGAAAATTTTAATATTACAGAAGATCAAGAGCACATTAAGAGCCACTACACACAGATGATTCCTAGACATGGGCTACAAATGTCGCAGTGTCAAGCCACTTCTGAACCAGAGAAAATGTCAGAAGCATCTTACCTGGGCTGTGGAGAAAAATAACTGGACTGTTGCACAGTGGTCCAAAGACTTCCTTTCAGGTGAAATTTTGCATGTCATTTGGAAATCAAGCTCCCAGAGTCTGGAGGAAGAGTAGAGAGGTAGAGAATCCACATTGCTTAAAGTCCAGTATGATTTTTCCACACCACCATGTACCAGTGAATTTTAGAGCACTTCATGCTTCTTTCTGCTGACAAGCTTTATGGAGATTCTACTTTCAATTTCCAGCAGTACTTGGCTCCTACCCACACTGTCAAAGGGCCCAACAGCTGGTTCAATGACCATGGTTTTACTGTGCTTGACTGGCCAGCAACTTGCCTGAACCCCATAGAGAATCTAAAGGCTATTGTCCAGAGGAATATGAGAGATCTGGGGACCTCCAAGTTCTCTTAATCATATTTGAGATGTTTCTAAACATTGAATCAAGCCTGTCTGTGGTAAATTCAGTTGATTGGACACGATTTGCAAAGACACACTCCTGTACATATAAGGTCTCAGAGCTAACAATACATGACAGAGTAAAATGATGTAAAATGAGGAGAGGTGACCAAAAAGTCAATGGATACTCTAGCTGAGCTCCAACTATCCTATATGCAGATGTGAGAAATTTCCAGGTCAACCATTACTGCAGTACTATAGGCTTCATGGCAAAGTGGCCAGATAGAAGCCTATCCTCAGTAAAAGACACATTCAAAGAGTTTTCAAAAAGTACCTAAATAGAGAAGAAGATAATTGAAAAATAGGACCACCCAATCCTCTGGTCTGATTAAACCAAAATTGAACTGTTCACCCTCAAATGAGTCATGTCTGGAGGAATCCAGAGACTGCTTGTCACCTCCCCAATACCATTCTTAGTGAAGCATGGTGGTCTCAGCATCATGCTGTGGGGGTGTTTTCCAGCAGCTTGGAAAGGGAGACTGGTCAGGGTTGAAGGAAATACAGTATATCCTTTGTATTGTGTTCGGGTCAAATTTGACCCGTTTACAAGTTCTAGTAAAAAATACATTTGCTTTTTTTGTATTGAAATTTCATGAGATCCTCAGAAACAGCCATTTTAACACAATAAAAGACAGTTTTCTCATTTTAGTCAATTCTAAATGTCACTAAAAAGTTTTATGGGTCAAATATGCCCCGGCGAAGAACACTGGCTGTTGGATCCATCAGATAAAAGGTGTGGGTTGCTCTCTTTAGATGTATGGTTCAGTTTGCACCCCAAATAGGTGACCCAACACACGTGCAGCCCCCCACATGAAGACCAAACCAAAATCGAGTGCCCACCGAGCCAAAACAAGACCACCCCTAACCGCACCATGCCGCAATGCAACCAGCCCCGCCGCATCACCCCAGCATGCAGCCAAGGCCCTGCACCAAGCCCTGGGAGGACATGAAGCCCACACCCCCACCATCTACACACACACATGCACACATCTCCTGAGAGCTGGATGTGCATGCACTGGACAATGTCCAGTGAATGGCCCCAGGTGATGTTACCCTTCACCTCACAGGCTGCAGGCGGGCGTATGCCCCCCGAAGACTGGCAGCAGCCCAAGGGAACCGCCAGCCCCACCCCCATGCCCAACAGCCCAACCTCCGCCGCCCCAGACCGGGCACGCGAAGCCGTGCCTGTCCTCCCGTACTTTTCAATTATTAATTTTATTTCTTTGATTAATTAATATATTATTATTCTCTTTTGTTTAAATATTTATTTATATATTTATAAGTGCCCAGTTGGAGGGTGACGAGGCACCAAACACAACCAGACCCTGAGCATGAGGTGGTAGTCACTAGGAGTGCCACCGGGCCCTGAGGCCAGCGCCTGCCGACACCAACCCGAGGGGAGATACTGGGGCCTCATCACACACCAGCTCCAAAGGAATCTTACACCCTAGGGCCATGAACTTTTCCCATCCCCCAACACACAGCTGGACATACAGCCCATGACCAGGCACCGGGACAACACAGCAGGACAACACAACACGGCAAGATCCAGGGCTGCCCCCATCCGACCCAGCAGACACCCAACTCCATCTGGAGGGCCACAGGCACATCAAGGAGCCCACGTATGGTGCAAAGCCACGAAGAGAACCCCCCCCCCCATGCAGCAGAGGAAATGAAGCTGGTCCCTCCCCAGTACCAGCAACCCATGGACACTGACAGACAGCAGCACACCATTACCCCACCCCACGCAAAAATGGGACGTATCCCCCACCTCATCCCCGCACCGGATTGGATACTAGCAACAGCACATCACCCTCCACCCCGACCCCACCCCGCCGCTCCCACAGCACAGAAGAGGCAGCCCAAGCAAATCAACCGCAACCCAAACCAGACAAAATAAGCCACCCCGTGCCACCCAGCCCCGGCCACAAGCCACCTCAACACCAACCCCACCAACCAAAACCGACCCACTAGGGTGGCACCCCGCCACCGACAAAGAAAGGAGGCAGGGAACAGCTGAGTGAGCCGACGCATAGCACGCAGACTAGCCGACTAGCGGGGGAACCCCCGGCAGCCAACCGATTGCACCCCCCAGGCACAAAACAAACAACAGCAATAAAAATGAGCAGTGAAGCGAGCCCAGGTGGCTGCTCCACCCCTTGCATTCACCAGAGAAACTAACCTGAGTCCGAGGTCTCCTACCCACTACCACCCCAGAGTGCCCCTAGCCACCTACGTAGTATGCATAGCAAGCCCACAACCCATCAACCCCACTAAGTAATGGAGTTGATCACTGGGGACCAGAGAGAATCAAAAACAACCAAATGATTCCTAGCAGAAGCAGACATTCGCTCCATACTAATGTGATCCACCAAGAGACTCCTACAGAGATTATTACTTAGATTATTTTTTGATTTACAATTCATGAAGATAGTTTTCTTGGGAATGCAGAGGGCAATGAGAACCATGTGTGCCTTGTTCCCCTCCAGACAGATGTCTCTAAAATCCCCTAAACATCCTATCCTAAACATCCTTTGTCCTGTATAATGCGTTCTATGGAGAGTTTTGTATTGCACGAGATGTAAATTGGAATTTCTTGACATTTTCAAAGTATTTAAACATATTTAAACATATTTGTGCCCAACTATTCTGGTCAAATTTGATAGATAGGTCTGTATCCCATTTCAAAGTTGGAAGAGAGACTGAATCATCTATACTCAATAGATATCTACATATCTATATCTGCTGTCTTTTGACAGCAGTTTAGGTGTACTGAGATTCATGAATTCTGCTACGCTTATGGGTAATTTTAGTCTTAATTCATTATGTATATATTTAGCTGGTATTGAGGATTTAAACTGTTGATATTCAAGAAACTTACTACTATGAATACCATGTTGTGATACAAGTTCTTGGAATGGGATAAAGTTTCCATCTTGGATGATGTCTTCCAAATACTTTATACCTTTGTCCTTCTATAATGTAAAATTAAGCATTTTTTTTTATTCAATAAGAAGTCAGTGACGCTGCGCCGTTAATTGCAGCTGGTTATTAAGCCAGTAGTGTTAGGCACGCTGTTGGTGCTGTTGCTGGTTGGATGAGAGTTGTGCTGCAGGTTTGTTGGGCTTATTTCTACTGCTTATTCACTTTATTCTGCGTGACACTTAATAGTATGCACTGTATATTGTAGGAGCCTCCTTCTGCGTCCTGTTTTGTATGAGGAGGGTTTGAGAATAAGGTGTAGTCCCTGGAATTGGTGAGTGTTTGTTACGCTAACGTTAGCTTAGTGCCACCTATTTATTTACATGGATGCTGTTAGCCTAATTGTTTGCCTGTTTATGCCTTGTTCTGCCAAACTTGATCAATTAATCAAACAAATGTATGTTATAGCCATATGTCCATTTGATACAAAAGTTGTTCTTATGAATCCAAGTGCCAATGCTAATCATTGTTTTCCCAATAACGGTTCTCATTTATCTTAGCACTATAGCACTTTATGACTTCACTGTAATTTATGCTACAGTAATGATATGTGATTATATGTGATGAAATTAACAGGATTGCATTTAATTGTATGTAACTGTATTTCAATTGTTATTTATAATGCATTGAACTGTTTATGATACAATTAGTGCTATGAATATGGTGTGCACACTGATATTATAATGAAATGAGACTGAGCAAACCATGAACTAGGCCATAAGCTACAGTTTTATTTACTTATTGAGACTTTGGTCCTGTTGTTTAGGCCAGGTTTCTGAGGATGGCGAGCTAGCCCATTGAACCTACCTGTAAGAGTTACTGAAGAGTCACATCTCTCCTGCCGGGTCAGTAGGGGTTTCATAGCAGCCCAAGCTCTCCCAACATACCTACGTCACCCATTGCCTTTATCATACACATATACAATCCACAAACTCTCTTCTACACTTACCTACCTCAGGAAACTAGTCAATTTAGATGGGGCTATACACTTTGTGCGTTATTGGGTTGATACTTAATGAGTTGCCTTTTTGCACATTTGGATCTGTACGATACTGCTGGACTCT
>JAVSBU010347086.1:0-10270 GCA_033118015.1 Loricariichthys derbyi | reverse complement strand
AAAAGGAGGCGCTACACCATACTAATAAATTATTGTGGTCTAAAACCAGGTGTTTCAGTTTCATTGTCCAACACCTGCATACAGGCAATTCATTAGATGCGTATAGGGGTGTAGCAGGCTACGTTTTTCAACAATTCTATATTCTATTATATTCAATTCTATTCTTATGACTTTCTACATTTGTAGTATGCTAGTGTGTGCTAGTGAATGCTAGTGTATCCATGTTTCTTTATTGCTATCTTTATATTTTTAGATATACCTCCACAGTTAAAGAAAAATGTTTGAAATGATCCACTTACTCTACTTATGAAAACACTGACTAAGTAGTCTTAAAATCAACTGTAAGTTAACTGTAATCACATACAAATCAATCAAACACCTCATAAAGCTCAGTATGAAAATGTGGGTTGATAAAGCAGAGTGTAATTTAAAGAAAGGAATTTGAAAGAAAATAAATAACATTAGGAAAAGGCTTATAAAGCAGATAATGTATTATTTTTTGGAATTATTATTAATATTATAATATATTATTATTATTTGGAAATGTAGATGTTATCTCATAGACGGTGGTGGACAGAGAACCCCATACCACACGAAGTATGGCACTTAAGAAAAAGAGGTGAAAAAGAGAAAAGGTAGGGAAAACTGATGCAAAGCAAATGAGGTGTAGTAGCATATATTTAGGCAAAGAGGAGTAGTGGGTGACATTTCTGATCCTCATTTTGTAATTGAATAATAATCTCCTATGGGACCTGACCTAGAATTTTGTGTGTGTGTGTGTGTGTGTGTGTGTGTGTGTGTGTGTGAGGAGAACAGGACAGGAATGACTAAAAAGAAATGAAATACTGCCATCTATTGTGTAGCTTTTACCTTTTACATTTTGAATGAAAACGGAGCTTGTTTGGTCAACTCTGTCCTTAAAGATACTTTCTGCACTGAATCAGGAGAAAAGTTTTCATTTTTAGACAAAGTGAAAACCATTAAAATTAATTAATTATAGTATCTTCCAAACTGAAACTCATCTTGTTGTCTTTCTCTGTCTTTACCTGCAGTTTGCGAAAAGAAGGCTACACAGTGCAGGTCAACGTAAATGACTACCTGGACATCTACTGCCCACACTATAATGCAAGCCAGCGAGGTATACTGGAGCGTGGTGTGGCTGAGCAGTATGTGCTCTATATGGTCAGCTACCGTGGTTATCGCACCTGTGACCCACAGATGGGGTTCAAGCGTTGGGAATGCAATCGTCCACATGCACCGCATGCACCAATCAAGTTCTCAGAGAAGTTCCAGCGCTACAGCGCCTTCTCGCTTGGCTACGAGTTTAATGTGGGCCATGAGTATTACTACATATGTAAGTACTTAAGTATTTGTGTAATATTTAAGTATAGGTACTACATATATCATGATTTGTTTTCTATTAGTCACTGTGCCAGTAAAGGGGGGGTTGGGGTTGGTGGTGGTTGGGGGTAGCGCTCCCTCCAGTATTAGTTATTTAGTCCCTACAGGGAAACAGTAACTATATAAGTATTGGGCTGCACATTACTGCAGTAGATTTTGCTATCTCCTCACAGATTCAGAGACCTGGGTTCGAATTCCAGTATCGCTGCCTGTATGGAATTTGTGTGTTATCCCCATGTGTTCATAGGCTTTCACTGGGTTGTTTGATTTCCTACCAAAAACACATGTATGATGGGGCACGCCTGATTTGTAGCATAAGACCAAAGACACAGCCCTTGCCTCGATTGATCCCTGTAACCTGTGGGCCTCTCTTTGTCTTCCATGCACCAGACCTTCAATTCCTTCTCACTGCCATGGGGCTCCTCACTCAACCTTGGCCTATTCCTGCCCACCAGAGCTGGAGATGCAACCATAATTGACAGCACTTAAAGGCTGTATAAAGTCTTGTGAATAAGTTAGGACAATAGAATGGTGATGCAGTGATTAGCATTGCCAACTCAGAGTTCTGAGATCCCCAGTGTGATGCTGAACCCAAACTCCCCATGCCCAGTACGACCCTGAAACCCCCCCCCCCCACCAACAAAAAACAAAAACATACAAAAAAAACCCTCCTAGTCAAGGTCAAATCATTAAAATCATTATTATTTATTATTATAAAATCAGGGTAAATCATTATATAAAATGTGTAATTGAGGTTATTTCAATCAAAGAGGCAAATACCATCAATTCATTCATATGGTTCATAATTCATATTAGTTCACAGCGTTCATCATTAGTTTATAGGCTTCATAGGGTGTCCTATGTACACAGCTAAGCACTGGGATTCCTGTAACCCTGACTAGAATAAGCAGATAAGACACTGAATAAATAAATTAGTAAATAAAAAGACATTACTTTTAAGCACTTTTAAGTTGTAAAATGTAATCAACAAAAATTTTAATTTCTTGAGGCGAAAAGGCAGGACACCCTGTGAGCTAATAGCTGGTACAGTATTTCCCTCTTTGGCTGAAAAAAAACTCAGTTAGATGTTTCCTATAACCATCTACCAGTCTCTGACATTGATTAGGAGAAAGTTTTTCCCATTCCTCCATTCAGAATTATTTCAGCTTTGTGTATTTTGGGGGTTTCTTGCATGCACAGCTCATTTTAAATCACTCCACAGCATTTCAATAGGATTAAGATGCAGCCTTTGACTCGGCCATTCCACACTTCTCAATTTCTTTCTTCTGAGCCATTCCTTTGTGGATTTACTGGAATGTTTTTGGGTCTTTGTCATTCAAGCACCCTCTAAGAGAAGAATTCATAGTCTATAAGGGAGAGCTTGCCAAGACCCGCTGCAGCAAAGCAGCCCCGAACCATGACATTTTCACCTCTTGACCTCTCCATGTTGCTAAACCAACCACTAGGGAACAAACCAGCCACAAGGGAACACTAGCCGTGTATCTTTTGTGCCAGTCCAAAGCTTGGGTAAATGGTGAGGGTTGTGTCAGGAAGGGCATCCAACATAAAACACTTTGCAATAGCTAATGCAGACATCCCAATCTGTGGAAACTCATTTCACGGAGGTGTCATAAATCCCCCCGCCCGGGGAAAAAAGGTCTTTCTCACACATGATGTCATTGCTTTTGTCAATCAAAATACTCTATGGCCTTTTTTTCTGTTCAGATTGTACACATCCTCTGAAAATTCAGGTTCAAGTGCCAGATTCATCACAACTGCTGTCATCGTGGAGGAACGGGCATAATTTCTTGCTATTTCTGAGTCTGGAAACATTGTGCCTTTATTCATCCCATAGGAAATTCAAGAAATTGTATTATTCTATTCTATTATATTTTTGTAAACTGCTTATTCATATATTGTTGGTTTATGTAAATCTTCAATAAGTTTGATCTTTTCATGACAGCCCGTTGTAGACCTAAATATAGACCTAATGCATATGAAATGACCCTGATCACCTCCACGTGCCTTTTACAACCATTCAAGCCACCATGAGTAATACTGAAGTCTCACTAAACTATCATTATTTTTACCCTTATTAGGCAAGGATACTGTTTTGTTTAATCTGAGGTGAAGTGGGTTTTGTATTGGGATTTTTGAGGCACTCTCTGTCTGCACTGACTGAACTCACAACTTCGTCCTCGAGTAAAGAGCCCATCCACACTGAAAGCTGATTGGCTTATTTTGCTGAATAAGCCAATCAGGATGCTCTCCACTACACTTCCACATGCAAGCACTGTCCCTCTCTCTCTCTCTCTCTCTCTCTCTCTCTCTCTCTCTCTCTCTCTTGCTCATTTTGTCATAAGCACCCATTCTAAGATGCGTGATCTTTGAATCTTAGCGCATCTGATGCGACCCCCAGGGGGCCATGAATCGCTCTCTGGGGGACCCCCGGTGGAGAAACCATGAACTAGATAAAGTGATAGTGAGTATTCCCAGGGAGGAGAGAGTGGTGGTCAGAGCAGACCTGAGTGGACACATTGGTGAAGGAAACAGTGGAGATGAGGATGTGATTGGTAGGTTCAGTGTCAAGTAACGGAACCGGGAAGGACAGATGGTGGTGGATTTTGCCAAAAGGATGGAAGGCTGAAGTCAACAATTAGCTCCAAAAAAAGTGAGGAACATAGGGTGACTTATAAGATTGGAGTAAGCAATACACAAGTAGTCTACATTCTAGGTATAAGAGGAAACCTGGAGGAGATTGGGGATTGTAAGGTTGTAAGGTAAGGGGAGAGCGTGGCATCATCAGATGGTGGTGGTTAGAATGACTGTTGTTGTGAAGAAGAGAAAAAGAGTCAAAGCAGAGAAGAAGACCAAATGGTGGAAGCTAAGGAAGGATGAATGTGGGGAACAGTTCAGAGAGGAGCTGTTAAAGGCTGTAGTTGGTAAGAAAGAGCTTCCAGATGACTGGACTACTACAGCAACAGTGATTAGAGAGACAGGTAGGAAGGTACTTGGTGTATCATCTGGACAGAGAAAAGATGATAAGGAAACTTGGTGGTGGAATAGTGAAGTGCAGGAAGCTTTTCAGAGGAAGACGTTCAGAAATATATGTAGACACAACGTTGAGCAAAAAGAGAAGTTGCAAAATGTATGGGAGGTTGGACACTAAAGAAGGAGAGAAGGGCTTGTACCCATTGGACAGACAGAGGAACCAGGTTGTAAAGGATGTGCAAAAGGTTAGACTTGTTAAAAATGGTCTAACAAGTGAGGAGATGTGAGGGCAAGATGGATGGAGTACTTTTCGGAGTTAATGAACGAAGAGAATGAAATGGAAAGAAGAGTAGAGGTCGTAGAAACTGTGGATCAGGAAGTGGGAAAGAGTGAGAATGAAGTTCAGAATGCTTTGTAGAGGATGAAGAAAGGGAAGGCGGTTGATGACATACCACTGGAGGTATGGAAATGTCTAGGAGAGATGGCAGTGAAAATTTTGACTCATTTATTCAATGGCATTGTTGAGAGTGAGAACATCCCAGGGGAATGGAGGAGAAGTGTGCTGGTGCCCATTTTTAAGAACAAGGGTGATGTACAGAGTTGTAACAACTACTGGGAATTAAGCTGATGAACCATATAATGAAGATCTGGGAGAGAGTGGTTGAAGCTAGACTTAGACAAGAAGTAACTATTTTTGAGGAGCTGGTTTCATGCCAAGAAAGAGCACCACAGATGCCATCTTTGCTTTGAGGATGCTGATGGGAGAAGTACAGAGAGGGTCAGAAAGAACTTCATTTGAAATTTGTTGACTTAGAAAAAGCATATGACAGAGTGCCAAAGAAGGAGCTGTGGTGTTGTTGTCATGATACGGGAAGTGAAGTGTAAAAGGAGGACCCATACGCAGACAGCTTCATGAATAAGGGTAGGCTTTATTTAATGTAAATAAGGAAAACAAAAAGAACGGAAGCAAAGTAACAAATAAAACCCTAAAAATGAAAACCAAAAATGCCAAAATGGCAACCCTCCGAAGGCTGACAAGGATAGGATGTGTGGAGACGGCTTAGGACACATCCAAGGTGAAGTGGACCCGGTTTTACAGCCGGCGGACTGGTCCGGCCAACCATGGCTATGTGGAGTCCGTTTGTAGAGCCGGATGTCACGACAACCACTGGGATGAAGGGAGACCCAGGCGGGGTTCAGCAGGGTGCAGTGCAGGGACAGGCCCTGAGCAATGATCCACCTATGGTACTAGTGAACCTGCGGCATCCCCATGTGGATCCTTTAGGTCTGGTGCTGCCTGGACCACATGGGGAGCAACAGGGGGTGCCGAGAGTGTCCAGGCGGTGCAGAGATACAGCTAACTGTCTTTACACTCAAAAGCTAAACCCTGTCGATTATCTCCGGTCTCCTGACTATACTCCACCCTTCCACTACAAAGAAAGGATGGTACTGTCATCCCTCACCTTCTCTGGGGCCAAAGAGCGAGACTGGTGCGTGCACCCATGAGCGCAAACCACGATTGCACGCATAAGTGCAGGGTATCTGCACCAGTCTCGGGACATGCCTAGTGTGTAAGGATGGAACCCAAGCGTCAACTAAAACCCTGTTTAAAAATGCCCCATATCAGTTGCGCAAGCTGTGGCGAATCATAGCAATCGCTGGGCTGAAAGATGGTAAAAATGTGGCTTACCATAGACGATGAGTCAGCGAGGAATGATCCACACGGCTCATTTTAAAATGATGCTCATGGTTGAATCCAATCTGCAAGACTGATCCCACATGTGCGAACGCAAAGCCTGCTGGATTCAGCCGTGATGTCAGGCCCACACCAAAGGGTCAGCTCCTGAAGCCCCTAGCAAGAAAAAGAACAGAAAAAGGGAAGGCCCATATAACCAATGAAGCCGGGTACTGCCAAGCTACAGTTCGGGTGCTGGCAGGCCCAAGGGGAGGAGGGGCTGAGGGCCAGCAAGGCAAGAGCTAGGCCCCAAAGCAGACCCAAAGACAGGCCAAAAAATTCAGGTTAAGGGCTACTAAACAACCAAACAAAAAATACGGGGCACGGGAAGGGGCTAGGCCTATGCTAGCCCCACAGGAGCTGCACTAGACTTACTGCTAACGCAGCCCATTTAGATAAGGCTGCACTAGACTTACTGCTAGGAATAAAGGGCTAGGTTTACGGCTAGCCCGGCGAACTGTCTAGCCCCAACTGGGCTTACAGCTAGCAAACAAAGGAGGGCTAGGCTTACAGCCAACCTGGTGAACTGTTTAGCCCCAACTGGGCTTATGGCTAGCAAAAAGGGGACTAGGCTTACGGCCAGCCGGGCGAACTGTTTTGCCCCGACTCGGCTTATAGCTAGCAAACCGGGGGGTGGGGGTTGAGAGGGAAGAAAAAAGCAAAAATAAGCGCAGGGTGGAAAAAATATGCAAGCCTACCCGAAGCCGCTTACTGCGTCCAATAGTGGCCGAATCATTCTGTCATGATATGGCAGGCGAGGTGTAAAAGGAGGACCCATACGCAGACAGCTTCACGAATAAGGGTAGGCTTTATTTAATGTAAATAAGGAAATGAAAAAGAATGGAAGCAAAGTAACATATAAAACCCTAAAAACAAAAAACAAAAATGGCAAACCCCTGAAGGCTGACAAGGATAGGACGCATGGAGACGGCTTAGGACATGTCCAAGGTGAATTGGACCTGGTTTATGGCCTGTGGACTGGTCCAGCCAACCATGCCTATGTGGAGACCATTTTTACGGCTGGCTGTCCCAAACCGGCCAACCACTGGGACGATGGGGGACCCAAGCGGGGTCCGGCAGGGTGCTGTGCAGGGACAGGCCCTGAGCAATGACCCACCTATGGTAGCAGTGAACCTCGTGTGGATCCTTTAGGTCTGGCACTGCCTGGGCGACCACACAGGGAGCATCAGGGGTTGCCGATGTGTCTGGGCAGCGCAGAGATACAGCTAACTGTCCTTACACTCAAAGGCTAAACCCTGTCAGTTATGTCCAGTCTTCTGACCGTACTCCACCCTTCCTCTACGAAGAAAGGGTGGTATCGTCATCCCTCACCTTCTCTGGCACCAAAGAGTGAGACTGGTGTGTGCACCCACGAGCGCAACCCGCGATTGTGTGCATAAGTGTGGGGTATCTGCAGCAGCCTCAGGACATGCCTAGCGTGTAAGGATGGAACCCACGCGTCAACTAAAACCCCGTTTAAAAATGCCCCATATCAGCTGCGTGAGCCGTGGCGAATCATAGCAATCGCTGGGCTGACAAATGATAAAAATGCGGCTTACCATAGACAATGACGCGGTGAGGAATGATCTTCATAGCTCGCTTTTATAACGGTGCTCACGGCTGAACCCAGTCTGCAAGATTGATTGTAATGGAGTCCGCAGCACAATGCCGCATGTGCGAACTCCCAGGCTGCTGGATTCAGCCGTGATGTCAGGCTCACACCAGGTTGTCACATGGTAAACAAACGCACGGCGGGCATGACGCCTGACAGTTAAATGAGGAAATTTGGAGTAGCAGAGAAGTATGTAAGACTGGTACATGACATGAATGAGGACAGCAGGACAGTGGTGAGATGTGCTGTAGGAGTGACAAATAACTTCAAGGTGGAGGTGGGACTACAACAAGGATCAGCTCTGAGCCCCTTCTTGTTTGCTTTAATGATGGACTGACTAACAAATCTAACAGATCTGACTAATAGATGACTATCAGACTGGAATTTCCATGGGATATGATGTTTTCAGATGATATTGTCATCTGTGGTGAGAACAGAAGATAATTTGGAGAGGTGGAGATATGCACTTGAAAGAAGAGGAATGAAAGTTAGCTGTAGCAAGACCGAGTACATATGTGTGAATGAGAGGGAGACAGGTGGAACAGTGAGGGTACAAGGAGGAGAGGTTACAAAGATGCAGAACTTCAAGTACTTAGGGTCGACTGTCCAGGAAAATGGGAAGTGTGGTAAAGGGGTTAAGAAGTGAGTCCAGGAAGAATGGAGTGGGAGAAGAAAAGTTTCAGGAGTGATTTGTGACAAAAGGGTGGCAGCAAAGGTCAAAGGAAATGTTTACAAGACTGTTGAGACCAGCAATGTTGTATGGTTTGGAGACAGTGGCACTGACACAGCTACGGCTACGGCTCACTTTCATTCCTCTTCTTTCCGTTGCATATCTCCACTTCTCCAAATTCTCTTCCACCAGTTCCATGTTCTCAACCCAGATTACAATATTATCTGCAAACATCATATTCCATGGAGATTCCTGTCTGACCTCATCTGTTAGTCAGTCCATCACCAAAGCAAACAAGAAGGGGCTCAGAGCCGATCCTTGATTTAGTACCTTCTACATCTTGAGGTTATCTGAGAAAAGAGAAAAAAGGAGAAAGAACTGGAAGTGGCAGAGTGACAAGGATGGATAAAGTTAGGAATGAGATAATCAGAGGTAAAGCACAGGTTAAACAACTAGGAGATAAAGTTAGAGAGGCCAGACTGAGATGGTTTGGACATGTCCAGAGGAGGGACAGTGGTATTGGTATTGGTAGAAGGGTGTTGCCAGGAAAAATATGAAGAGGAAGGCCAAAGAGGAGAAATATGGATGCAGTTAAAAGAGGACATGGAAGTTGATGTGAGGACAGAGGATGCAGAGGACAGAGTGAGATGGAGGAGGATGAGTCGTTGTGGCGACCAGTCACTAAGTGTGGAAACGTTGATTTCTAATGGTTCTGAGATCTTTTTAAATCCTGTTCCAGACTCGTATGCATCCACAACCTTTTTTCTGAAATTCTGAAGCCAGGGATAAGTTTGAATCATATTACGTTTCATTACGCTTAGGGAGTTATAGCATCTCTATAGAGAACATATGAAGGACAGGAATGGCCTGCAGCTGGGCTTAGATTTTAAATGGGTAGCCGCTGTGGCACAGGCATGTTATTTTATTAGGATACAAATTGTATATTTTGCATTTACAAGTGCTATCAATAAATTACTTTATTATGATATAATTTATTATATAAAATATCTTTATGCATTTTGTTGGGTTTGGGTGTCCTTCAAAAGTGGTGAAATCATTCCAAAGGCATGCCTTTGGACATTTGGTATCATGTCCCAATGAGAGTGAGTGTGTGTGAGAATATGTGTGCCATCCTTTCCAGGAATGGTAACTGCCTTGGCCTGAATTGACTTGACAAAATATGTAAAATAAATAATTAGATAGATAACTGCCATTTCACCAGATGCCATATAATGACCCTGCAGTGAGGAGTAGGTCTGTCACATGCATTAAATGTCTGTGTGTGATAACATCCACAGGAAGGTACTGAAGACATAATTTGGTTAAAGAGGATTTTAGCAGTGAATAGGGAAATCAGAAATTAAATGGCTTATAGTTAACAAGCTTTAGAAAATCTATTACAACAATCAGTAATTCTTTATTCCTCAAAATGTGCAAAAATTATTATTGCTCCTGACCACTCCACAACTTCTAATATGATTTTATCATTTTGGCTTGGGGGAGAGGCATGCTATTATCACAATGTGTGCTTTCCTTTACTTCCATTCATTTTCCATATCCAGTCAGATCTGAAACACCACTATGTTGTAAATTTGACTAACATAAATCCAATTAAATAAGTTATTATGACTTTTGTTTATTTATATTGCACTATTGCAGAAGAAAGAAAATAGCATAATTGCAGTGCTTAAACAACTTTTAATAAATGTCGTGTTCATGGTAGCATATTTAAAAGACTAGACCTAGATCCAAAAATTGTTTAACCCTTTAACATCCTGCTTAACTTTTTGGTAGAGCACTTTTTGGGTCACTATATCTTTTTAACCCTGTAATGTCCTCACCAAGAAAAAAAGCAATGGAA
>JAVSBU010347068.1:0-10271 GCA_033118015.1 Loricariichthys derbyi | reverse complement strand
CGTGTTATCATGTTATCGTTCATTCACAAATCAAACCTTGAATATATTTCTGGCTTTAAAAATGTGACTATTGACATGCCCCCCATTATGTTCTACTGCCCCCCCCCCAAACAAAGCAGGGCTGATTGTGGTACTGCAGGCTTCAATATTAAATCAGAACTATATATAAGGAAAAACTTCCTAATACCCCATTCTCACATAACAGCACTTTGCCGTGGCTGTCACAGCACGGCCTTTTTTGCGTGATTACGTGAGCTTACTCGGAGTGTCTTGGGCATGTTGAAGCTTTCCCGGGATTTTTTCTTGATTACAAGAGGGCGTGGCCTAAATACGGCAAACCCACGAGAAAATCAAATGTGTTTGATTTTCTCATAGCTTGACGGCGAGATCAATGATTTCACGCTCTGTCGTAGTTTGTCGAAGACTGTCTTTCGACGAGGATTCATGTCATTTCAATGATATAAATGCCATAGAAATGCCATTTCCATTGTTGGATACAAGTTTCTCCTCTGTGTTCATGAGAGACACCGGATCGATTCCTCCAAGATGAACAGATACCGAATTTTTTTTTCCTCTGGGAGAAATACTTCATATGGTGCCAACACTTTTGACCATGACTGTAGCACTTATTAAAACTGGTAAAACTGTTACAATAGCACATTTTTTTGCTGGAACATTATTTAAAACTTTTTTTTATGGTTTCCTTATAATTTTTGTCCGGTTACAATGGGAAAAATAAATGAGCTTATGATATGATTATTTTTCTCTTAAATCTAAGAATAGGCCATAGTAACTTAAAATCACACATTTAAATTATCGTACCTTTGCGCATGCTCAGTATAAATTCCATGCAAGTAAGGTCATTTTGTCATGACCAATGCATAGAATGTTTAGTAAAATTCAACATCTCTGAATTGATCGCTCAGGATGAAATTATGGGAATAAAAAGGTCCTGCAAAAATACATGTACTTATCTTGTTTCATCGCGGGCATCGCTGTTGGACAGGTTCTAAACTTAACGGAAAGATTTATAATACTGACTAGTGATGGGTCGGTCGCGAACGATCCGACTCTAAGAGTCAGCTCTTTGAAGTGAATGTGGAGAACCGGTTCCTGATTGGGAGCTGAAGTGGGTGTAGTCTGTGTAATTTACTGTGTCTTACACATGTGATGGCACAGACTGTGCATTGTAGCAACATCTGTCCCCTCAGAAAGAATCTTTGCTAAAACAGGTCAGATCTAAACTGTTTTAAGCTAAAAAAAAAAAAAAAAAAAAAAGTCAAAGGAGCCACTTGGGAGACAAAGGAGCCAGCTCTTTTTAGAGAGTTGAGCCAAAAGAACCAGCTCTCTGAAAAGAGCCAGAATGCCCATCACTAATACTGACATTCATTTATATGTGGCACTTTCCTCAATCTCTGTAAATAATATATATAGAACCAAAAAATATATAAGTATGATGATTCTGGTATTAAATAATTCGAAATACAAATGAAGATAATCTCGTGGTGATTCATTTAAAGGAAAATATTAATATTTACGAAGAATCCGGATTACCATTTACAAGCAGCTGTTTACAAGAGTTTACAAGAGTTTACAAGAGATTTTGGCCAAAACCATACCTAGCTCTTTCTTTTAATTGCAGCAGACTAAAGGTTGTTTAATATTTTCTTTACATTTTTATACAAGAAACAAACATTTTGAATAGTTCGTTGAAAAATAAACAGAACTGTTTTCACTCAGTTATTTAATAAATATTGAAGTTAAAACAGAATTTATTACAATATTAAACTATTGTTTCTAATAAATTATTTAAATTACATGGTGCTAAAGGTTTTTTTGTTGAAAAACTATGCATTGTTAAAAACAATATGCATTGTTTACACTTCAGAGTTAAATGGACTCATGAACTTAATATCATGAATCAAATCATGAACAGAGAGTGTTGTTACACAATTACATGATTTGTAAAGAAAACACTGAATTTTCTAAAAAAAAATTAATCAGAAGCATTTTCACTACAGGTAGTCCTCGATTTACGAAGGGGATACATTCTGACAAATCCTTCGTAGGTTTAATTTATAGTAAATCATGGAGATTGATATACAGTATATTAATATAAATGTAACAAGACCTTTTCACATTGCATTTCCCAACACTCATCACTCCATCCCTGTGACTTCCTATATTATGTGCTGCGGTGTTCCAAATCGAGCACAGGACAGAATCAAGTGTGCTGTGTACCTTAAAGGTCCCCTCCAGTGGTCCTAACGGGGTATCATTTATCGATCTGATTGGGTTAATTAAGTGTCATAGCAATGAAATCTCGCTTGAACTAGTGAATTTTATGCTATTTAGTGCTATAAAATAGAAAACTCACCGAAGTCTTGCTCAGAGGCTGATCAGACCGGAAATCGCCCAGGCTCATGACCAAACCAGCGTCCTTATTTACCCAGGGTCGCTACAGTATGAAGCTTTTGTCACCTGCCGATGACGTCATGTCACGCGCTCATCTTCAGCTGTATTCTGTAAGCTCTGTGAGAGCTCTATTATGAGCGTGATTTACCGACTTTTAACAGGTTAAACAAAAACAAATCAGCAACACGTTCAGCGGCATTCAACACTATTTACTCGAATCTATCAATTCAGCTTAAGTAGATATGACTACTGGAGGGGACTTTAAAGTACTTATGTATATTAAACTATTGTTGGGAAATAACTAACAAAGCTTTGGATTTTCATCACTACATTTCTTAGCAATCATCACTCCCTCCACATGACTCCCTACATCACACACTGTCAACTTCCTCAGTAGAGTGTGAGATAGCACTGCATATCACATATGGATTGCCTAGGAAAATATTTAATTAAAACTTTTTTGTGTGGTTTGTGCTGAATGTGTATTTATGTTTATTTAATTTAATAAGTGTTTAACCACACAAAGATTACAAAAACACCACAAGTACATTTACCAGGTTACCATCCATGGTGTGCTTCTGCCGAGGTCAGAGCTGGGAAGTCAAAGCCATATGGATGGATTCAGCCACATAGTCAAGATTACTGTTGTTGACTGTGCTCACATTCAAAGAGCCATCTGACAGAAGATAAACATGCCTTCTCTTCTCCAGAAATTCCACCTGGTCATCTAATGGGCATAATGAATGAAATGCTTGCTAACAGGCAGTCCATCAATCCTATATAATTATCACCTTCCCACTAAATAAATCACTTATGTTAAAACCCTTGTTTGTGAAATATCAGCATTAAGCCCATTTAATAAGCAAAAGTACTCAAGTAGGGGAGAGTAAAGAGCAAATTAATTCAGCTCAATTATTGTTTCATTTTCATGTTCCACCATTTATAACTGACATCACATGGACTTATTAATACAAGATCAGCACCTGGAATCATAAGTGAAATGACAGTTCACATGACTTCCCAAAAACCACTGAACGTGCGGTTACAGTGTGTAACCTTGGTTCTCTGAGTGGAGAAACTATCTCTCAACCCAAACATTATATGTACAGGGGTAATGCCCGTCAGGTGTGTGGAAACTCTTTGACACACCAGCTGTGCTGGGCACGCCCATGGCGTAGCCTATAAAGCGCATGCGCTGGCGTGCATTCAGTGATAGTTTGATCGGAATGTGTCTCTGAGTCACCTAGAGTGTGGAGAGATAGTCTCTCCACTCAGAGAACCAAGGTTACACACTGTAACTGCAAGGTAAGCGGCATTGAAAACACACACAATGTGTACAACAGTAGCATAAATTGGATCAACACTGTGGCTGCCACAACATGCAGAGAACCCTCCCCAACGAAAAGAATACATAGCCTTGGTAAATGGAACCCATGCCTCTGGAATAGTCTTGGTAACTGACTCATGTAAACCTAAGGCTACAAGGGCCAGGTGACCAACCCGAGTGCCACTGGGAAAGGATGAAACAGCCTCCCACTGGCCTGGGATAGGAGGTCCCTGCAGGCAGGGAGTTCCCATGGTATCCCATCTAACAGGAGATGGATTAGCGAAAACCACGACATCTGGGGCCAAAGTGGGGCTATCAATATCACCTCTGTCTTCTCTATCTGAATCCTCCTGAGAAGCGGTTGGAGTAGTACAAACGGTGGAAAGGCATACAGCTGACCCATTGGTCATGGATGTACCAGAACGTCCCACCCGAATGGTTGGTCATCGTTCATCAGGGAAAAGAACAGGGGACAATGTGTGGATTCTCTGGGGGTGAACAGGTCGACACTCGCTCTGCCAAACAGGTGCCATATCTGCTCCACCACCTGGGGGTGAAGCCTCCAGTTCAAAAAAATAGCTCGAAGCTTGGGGACGGTCATGTACCATAGAAGCCTCAGGAGTTTGCACACGCTGTCTCTTATTTATACTAGCATCTCCAGGCAACTCCAGAGAGCTTGTCCTTTTACAGGTTTCAGCTGCAGATTCCCCAAAAACCCTATAATGTGCTTCTCTTGTTCGAGCAGGCAAGATAAAAGCATTCATACATGACTGGGGACTATTTTTGCCCAGAGCAGAATGCTGAGGCCCCAAAAACAAAACGTGTTTTTCATGGCCATCTTCCAAAGGCATAGAAATGCCACACTGGACACAATTTTGACCCTTCTGGCCTTCCATACCAAACGTGAGTGACGTGCGCTACAGCGCCTCTCTGTTTACTTCCTGGAAGCTGACTTGTGTGTTTTGTGTATTATGTGGCGTGCTTACAACCTTGCATGGTGGAGCGGAGTAAAGGAAGCTCTCACCGGGGCGTAAGACCGCAGACACGACCAATACACCGGTATGGAGGCTATATCGATGCCGCTCACTGCCAAACGGGAGTGAGCGGAGCTCTAGCCAGGGAGTAAGACCACAGACATGGCCAATGCACCGATATGGAGGCTATATTGATGCTGCTCACTGCCGAACGGGAGTGAGGGGAGCTCTCACTGGGGCGTAAGACTGCGGACACAGCCAATATTCCGGTATGGAGGCTAAACACCTGGTGGGGCATAACCTGCAAAACCACAGGTGACAACCACACAGGCAACTTTGTCACAAGGAAGACTACAGCTATCCAGGGAGGTTGCCAGAGACAGATAACCCAACCCAACAGTTAAGTGGACTACGTTGTAATCTAGAAATCCTATTTCAAGCATTTTACAAAGACTGTTTCAGCACTGCACCTACAGACATGCAGATCAAACCATCACTGAATGCACGCCAGCGCATGGGCTTTATAGGCTATGACATGGGCTTGCCCAGCGCAGCTGGTGTGTCTTAAAGAGTTTCCACACACCTGACCGGCATGAGGTCATTAACCCGTACATATAATGTTCGGGTGGAGAGATGCTCTCCAGACGATAGAGAACGTCATGTTTTGTACATACAGTTGGCTAAAGCTAAAATGTTTTTTACTAGACATTAAAAAGTTTTAAAAGTATATTTTTACCAGTTTGAAAAGTGCACTGGCATTTATTAAATATCAAAATGGAAATGCATGTACGGGTAAAAGGGGTTGGCATTTTGCTGGAGAGGCACATTACCAAAACAACTAAATTAATCATCGGGGAAAAAGGTTTATGTGCAGAATAACATAAGCAGGAATCAGTCAAGTTTGTTGCAATGCCACAAATACCTCACAGCCTACAGTAACACGAGAGAGTGCTGCTTGAGAATTAGTTTTTTTTTAACTGTGGTGTATTTGACTAGGGCAGCACATTGGTGCAGTGGTTAGCACTAACCCCTCACAGCTCTGAGATCCCTGGTTCGATCCCAAACCTGGATCCCATCTGTGTGGACTTTGATCTAACCGTGTCCACCTGGGTTTTCTCTGTGTACTCCACTTTCCTCCCACATTCCAAAGATATGTGTGTTAGGTTAATTGGTGTTTCCTCAGTGTCCCTTGTGTGTGTCAGTGGATGTGCCCTATGATGGCTAGGCACTGGCTCTCCCATTACCCTGACTAGTATTAAGCGAATAAGATAATTAATGTATGTCACTGCAGATTGATATTATCTGAATATACCTTGTTCTGAAGGAATACTTTGTGTATGTTTAATAATGTTGTTTAAAGTAGTGATGACAGTCAACTTCAGTTATGAATTGTTCGACTGGAATATATTAAGTTTCTGCACAGTGTTGGTGCTCAACACAGTAATGCTCAACACAGTAAATCTGTCTCAATAAAACATGGGATATGCCACCAACAAAAAAGCCATTTTGCAATCAACAGAAAAGACGGTATCTATGGGCCCTAAGCGGTTATCTTGGCCCTCTCGGTGCCTACTCCACCTCCCCCCCTTGGCGGCTGAGGCAGTACCTGTGACCCTATGGAAGGACACCCACCGAAGACGCGGGCTAACTGTCATGGGGCTGTATATGGCCCCATGGGAACTAAACCAACATAACTGGGTGAAGGGCAAGAGAACAAAAGTAACAGTACCGAAACCTGAGCACTAAGGGCAGAACACAAATTATCCAGGGCTCGGATCAACACAAAGCCCGAGGAAGGGAAGCTTCATCAGGATGAATAGGCATCATTGCCACCCAAGCAGGAGGCATAGCGATGAGAAGCAGGGATCTCCTCACACACGGCATCAGAGAGGGAATCCCAGCTTCATAGTAGGGCAAGCAGTGATCGCTCGTTCAACTGGGGAGTGATGGCATAACTCAAAGGGGAAGCAAACAAGTTATCCAAAAGGGAACCAAATGCACTATTTCCAAAGAAACCAAATGCTCATATTCAACATGAGGCAATGGCATTGCTCAAAGGAACTGAACGCCCTATTCAAAAGGAACCGAACATGCTTATTCAAAAGGAACCGAATGCACTATTCAATTAATTGGACGGAGAAGGCCCTCTAGCGGTGCGCTGGGGACTTTGACAGTACCCCCCTGTGGCCGGCCCCTGACGACCACAATCTTGCAGTGTGGCTGTCCTGGAACTCTCTTATGAGTTCTGGGTTCCTTGTGCTCCAGACCGGCACCCAAGGCCATTTCTCGGGCCCATACCTTGGTGCACATTTCCCTGCATCTCCAAGGGTGGGGAGGTCCTTAGTGGATGGCCGTACATGCTGTCCTGACCTGAAAGTGGGTGCCGACCGGTGTCTGTGGTCGGCCTGGTGGTGCATAGTCTCGGTAGCCCATTTGAGGGTGGCCTAAGTGGGGGTTAGGGGGCTGCCTGGGACCGTTGTTGGCCACGCAAATCTGGCGTTTGATGTCCAGGTCGCATTTCCCCGCATGTACTGGCGCTGGTGCTGGGAGGAGGCAGGATTCCTGGCACCGGGGTGCTCATAATATGATCGAGCATGTCTGCCAATCGATCAAGGGGTTGTGGCTCCGAAGCCATGGGAGTCCTAAGACTACGCTGAGTTGGTCTATCTGGGTGACCATGAGTGGGGTCTGCTCCGCATGGGCCCCCAGTCTGATCCATACAGGTTCCTTCTGGAAGTGAATGGGACCCAAGGCTAGCGGGTGCCCATCAACCACCATGATAGGCACCAGCTGCTCCAGGGGCTCGAGGTGGAGATGCAGGTGTCATGCCAGCCCCTGATCAACAAAGTTTCCCACAGCCCCAGAGTCAACGCTGACCTGGAGGTGGATAGAGGGTTGGCTGTCACCATTGACCCGCACAGGTAAGAGGAACCCCGAACGGAGCGTGGACATGTTGGGCCCAGAACACCACTAGGAGTCAGTAGGCCACTGCTCTTTCCCAATGACCCTTCAGTGGAGCTGCCTAACTGCATGGGTTCAGAGTCGGGTGAAGGTGGGCACGGTGGTTTCAGGGTAGAGTGCCTTGGAGACCACTCGAGGCAAGGCGGGTGGCTGGCCGAGCAGCATTCCTGGTCCCGTTCTTGGAGATGGGCATCAAGGCAGGTGCACTAGGCATAGAGGGCAGACAGGGAGGTGGCAGGTCGCGAGCTGCCAGCTCATCATTCAACCACTTGCACAGACTCCGCAGCCAGGGTACAGAATTTGATGATGTACTTGACTACTGGCCGGGAGCCCTGGGTGAGCATGAGAATGCGCAGCACAGGTTTACATATGCCACGATGGTGGTGGTAGGTCTCCCTCAGGGCCTGAGAGAAGGCGTCTTTGGAGTCACACTCTGGAGATTCAGCCTCCCAGAGGGCCGTGGCCCAGGACAGGGCCCTTCCGGTCAGGAGGGAGATGATGTATGCTACCCACACCCTATTGGAGGGGAACCTCCCTGGTTACTGCTCAAACCGGAGCGAGCATTGAAGGAGGAATTCTGAGCATTTATTTGGCTCCCCCAAGTAATGTTCTGGCGTGGCGATGGGGGAGTCGACAAGCGGCGGTGAGGGCATGGGCCACTGCCTGGGCAGGGGTGGGTGTGAGCAGGGCCTGGACAGCCAGGCCTAGCTGGTTGAGTTTGGCAACAACCTCTCGAAGCTGCTGCTCGTGCCCGAGCACAACCACTTGGATACCAACAGCTTACTGCATATGGGGCTGGTCAGCATCAACCCCTGCTAGGTCCACAGACTAGTCATGTCCTTCTGTCATGATATTGGGACTAGGACCTACGTGCAGGGGGCCTAATGGCAGGGCGCAGTAGGGAATGGCGGTTAGCATGTGTGAATCCGGAGGGAGCCTACTGTCCCTACGCTATCTATAGGCCCTAAGTCGTTACCTCGGCCCTCCCAGTGCCTAATCCACCTCCCCCCTTGGCGGATGAGGGAGTACCTGTGACCCTTCAGAAGGACACCCACCAAAGACATGGGCTAACCATCATGTAGCTGGATATGGCCCCTGGGAACTAAACCAAAATAACAGCACAAAAGGGGAGAAAACACAAAGTAACAGGAATGAAGTCTGAGCGCTGAGGGTAAAACACAAATTACCTCGAAGGGCCGAGCAGGGCTCAGATCAACACAAAGCCTGAAGAAGGGAAGCTTCATCAGAACGACTAAGTCTATTTGCCAGCCAAGCAGGAGGCATGGCGAAGAGAAGCAGGGATCTCCTCACAAAAATTGTCAAATGAGAATCCCAGCTCCGTAGTAGGGCAAGTGTTGATCACCCTGTTCAACCAGGGAGCGATGGCATAACTCAAAGGAGAAGCAAACGAGTTATCCAAAAGTGAACCGAATGCACTATTTCCAGAGAAACCGAACGTGAATATTCAAAAGGAGGCAATTATGTTGTTCAAAGGAACCGAATGCCCTATTCAAAAGATACCGAAGGCACTTAATCACAAGGAACCAAATGCACTATTCAAAAGGAAGCAATGGCGTGGTTCAAAGGAACCGAACACCCTAGTCAGACGCAACCGAACGCGCTTATTCAAAAACGAAGAAGTGGCATTGTTCAAGGTAATGAATGCACGCTCTAACGAGAGGGAAGAAAACATCTCAGGCGATTAAGCATATTGTAGCGTGTGGCAATAAACAAAAAGGAACGCACAAATAGGCGTGGAAGCGTTTAGAGGACGCGACGGGGAACAGCTCACATGCCGCTGTATTTAAAGGGCCATTCACAACTGAAAGTCTTCAGCGTTAAAGAGCTATGCATGCCCAATCTTGCATTGGAGCAATTGGTGGAGCGAGAAGGCCCTCTAGCTGTGCGATTGGGGACTGTGACAGAAACCTTGAAATTCTATTTTAACTGATTCCAGGAGGCCATTTCATTTACAATTTGTTCTAAATTAGAATAAAATTTAATCATAAGGCCAGACTTTTTAAATTATGTGTTTGGTGGTCCGCCGATGTTAGTTTTCCACGTTTTTGAAAAAAAAAAAAAATTGGAAAAATCACGCGGATCTTGTATTCCTATATCATTTGAAAACACAATTTAAAACTCGCACCATCATGACTGACGCATGTGTAGAATGTACCAAAAGCTGTCGTCACAAACGCATGCGCAAACGAAGCAAATCAGAGAGTAATCATGAGAGAGAGAGAAAGAGGGAGAGAGAGAGAGCGGGAGAGAGAGAGAGCGAGGTCAGCTTAGCAACTTTGTCACTATATTTAGCCACTTTTCAGACCGTCTAGCGCAGACCTGGGCAAACCACGGCCTGCAGGCCACATCCGGCCCTTTCTGCATCCCTGTCTGCCCCCTGTGAGGCCAATCATAAATTACAAAATAAATTAAAAAAAATATAGATAGATAGATAGATAGATAGATAGATAGATAGATAGATAGATAGATAGATAGATAGATAGATAGATACTTTACTGATCCCAGGGGGAAATTAAGAGCATCCAGTAGCTTTGTACAGGTTACAGTAGGTAAAAAATAAACAGTAGATAGTA
>JAVSBU010347050.1:0-10272 GCA_033118015.1 Loricariichthys derbyi | reverse complement strand
GGTTCAACATTTTCAACATTTTCACAAGCGTACAAACCGTACGTTAGAAGGGGAGGGGTTAATGTCCAATGTACGCTTTTTCAAAAACTGAAAATGCTGATCGACGATCTAATAAAAATTGCAATGCTACACAAATTCTCGCCCGTTTCCACTACTGGCAATCTCGTTACTCACTAGTCCATGGTTTCTCAACCGGGGGTCTGCATCAGATGTGCTAATGTAAGATTGCGCATCTTAGAATGTGCGCGTATGACAGAAGGAGCGAAAGAGAGAGAATGAGGCGCGCGCGTGTGTGTGTGTGTGTGTGCGTGCGTGCGTGCGCATGTGCATGTGTGTGTGCCTGTTCATGATTGGTCCATGATTAGCGTCCTGATTGGTTTACTCAGCAAAAGCAAACCACTTCACCTCAGATTACACAAAACAGTATCTGTGCCTAATAAGTGTAAAAAATAATGAAATTTAGGGAGACTTCAGTATTACCCATGGTGGATTGAATGATTGTAAAAGGCACGTGGAGGTGAGCAAGGTCAACTTATTGAAGATTTACATAAAACAACAATGTATGAATAAGCAGTTTATAAAACTATAATAGAATAGAATAGTACAATTTCTTGGGTATAAGTGCTAGTTTGTACATGTATCACTCTGTTTTTATACCTGTGTTAGATTCTTTTGAGAAATTCTGTGGAAACTCTTGTGTTCTGCATGTTTTCAAAATTACCAGGAGTTTTCAAAAGGAAGATGAATTCATTTTTTTATGTATATAATTGTGAAGAGTTGAATTGTACATACCTTCATGTTTTCACTCCAGTACAGACTTGAATTATGTCTAAATTGGTTTATTGTGGTTTTTGAATCAGACTCTAAATACAGAATCAATCAAATAAATATTTTTTTTTTGTTGAATCAGATTTAAACGTGGAATTGTCCATTCATAAATTCAGATGATTAATGCTGCATGAGAATAACTTTTTAATCAATTGATTGATAGACAGCGGGAAATGTCAGTGTAATGTGAACATTCAGCCCAAAATGTTTGTGATGACACACTTTACATGTAAACTTGAAAAAGAGTTTCAGTGAGAAATTGGATTTACTAAGCATCCTTATGGTATTTTATTCTCACTTGAAATCATATGCTCCAAGCTGATGCTTATGTATTACATGTAGCTATTGGGGTCATCTGTAAATAGTGTATGTAGCCAAAAAAATCATAAAATTCTGTGTTTGCATATTCTCCTCTGTACACCCGTAGATATGAAATAAAATGTTTTTTTATTATGTCAGAAATCAACATTTTTATGTACTTTTTTTTTTTTGTGTGTGGAGGGGGGTGTTCTAGAAAAAGAGTACTCCCTGTACTCTTGTGAAAATCTTGAAAATGTTGAACCACTCCTAAAGCAGTTCCTTGAAACTGAAAACATTGAAACAATAAATGGTCAGTCCTGATCTAAACCCAATAGTAAACCTCTGTAAAATCCTGGGTGACAATGTTATGGCCAAGAAACCAACCACAGACACAGAACTGTGGAAGAGACTGGAAGAGTGGACCAAAATCACACCAGAGCACTGTGAGAGACGAGTGATGTCCTGTGGCCACAGATGTGCTGAAGTCATTTAAAGCAAAGGTCTGTAAACTTCATACTGATTGGTGACTGTTTTAACCTTCAAAATAAATGTTTATGCTGATATACTTTGGTTGTTGTGTAAAACATTGTTCTAGTGGCATGGTGTACCCCTTATGAAAAATCCTTCAAATGTTGAGTAATGCAGATTACATTATTTCTGAAAAAATCAAATGTTCATACATTGTTCTCTAATTTTGATCTTCACTGTATATGTCCTTCCTATTTGGGACCTTCCTGGTCACTATTACAATTGAGCTTCATGGCTATGTGAATAGACTTTAAAAAAAAAAAAAAAAACAATAACACAGCAATGCACATTATGTCATATACACTGATTTTAATAGTGATCTTAGTCTATGCAATAGAGTGTACACAAAAGACAAATGCAAAAACTGAAAAGAAAACAACATGGCATCAAATTCATAAACATGCTGATCACAGAAGATAGCTTTACAAATAGTTTACATTTTTATACATATGTATACATATATCTTGATCAATGAAACGTTATTAGACTGTTCAGAGGACCAGATTTTATCATACAGTGAACTGTATACAGTATAATTTCCATATTCTTTGATTTTACACTTTTTTAAAGTGACATAGTCCAGACATGTTTGTTGTGGTAAACAAGAACAAAAAGTGTTTTTGTTACATATATTTCCTTACACTCTAGATCTGAGTTCATTACAGTATGCAGAAACCAAATTCAGAAGCAAAATGAATCTGAGAAAGAAAAACCTTCTAAAGTCTTTTCTCCCTATGTAGTCCACAATAAATGATAATAATATAACAATTGAGAGGGAATTGAGATGTGCTGGAATCTATCAAACATTCACCTGCTATCAGAGGAGCAAATCTGTGAGCCTGAATTCCGTAGACATCCCTTCAATTTATCACGCTCATACACCTTATACAAGAATAATTAGAATAAAAAGAAATCTATGAAACACAATGGCATATCATTCAACTTACTGGTACATATAATGAAATTAATAAAGTCAAAGCATAACCACTGCTAGTTAATTGTATAATTTCGTGCCAAAGACAATATGTGAATATCAAATGCCATTCTACAAATATGATATGGCAGTACAGCACTGAAAGGCTTTGGGCTAGTTCTTTGGACTGAATGTGTAGGGATTTGACATTTATGAGCAGGTGCAGGAAACAAACCAAATGTTTGGAGGTCACAGAATTAATGGCTATGACCAATGAGATATTAAAGTAAATATTATTACCAGCATATGACTTCCTACCTGAGGCAGTTATTACACAAGTGTGTGAAGATTCTCAGCTGTCCAGGTTATGGTAACCGTGGGTGGTAGAAGAGAGCAACTGGACTTGCTTGTAGATTCCTGAAGACGTTTCACCTCTCATCTGAAAGGCTTCATCAGTTCAAATTGACTAGTAGGGAGTATCAGCTATATATATTCCCTTGGATGAAAAGGTCATCTGGGGTGTGGTTGAGTCCTCCTGTTGGTGTGGGTCCCTGGAGGTTGGGTATGTATGGCCTCGAGACTCATTTGGGTGATCAGTGGATGGCCCATTAGGGTGAACAATGGAATGCTGATTCTCTCTGTCCTCCTGTACATCGCTGAAACTAGCTGGGTTTTGGTGTGGATTCAGTTGCTTAGACAGTGTGGCAAGGACTGCATTGTAAGTGGCTGATAGGTGATGTCTTAGGAAACCTTGAGGAGGGACCCCACAAAGTGGTTACAGAAAGAAAGTTGTTAGCTGCTAGCAACAACTAGAAAAGGACCAAGCCATCAACCGATCACTGTACTACAGATTGTACCCTGGGGAAGCCGTTCCTCTCATTTATGGACTCCCCACAAGGAAGGAGCTCTACTCAGACCGATCATCAGCAGTATAAACTCTGTCACCTACAAGATTGCCAAACACCTAGTGATCATCCTAGCTCCTCTTGTTGGGAATACGTGACATCACATCAAGAAATCCCAGGATTTTGCTACCAAAATTGCAGACCTCAAACTGAATGCAGATGAAACTATGGTTTCCTATGATGTCACTTCTCTTTTCTCCTGCATTCCTACCACAGAAGCAGTTGAATCTGTTAGGAAATTACTCCTTCAAGACAGCACCTTACTGTACAGAACGAACCTCACCACAGACCAGGTTTGCACCCTTCTTGACCTTTGCCTGACTACCACTTATTTCCAGTTTAATGAAAAGTTCTACAGACAGAAGCATGGATACACCATGGGCTCACCTGTATCTCCTATTGTGGCCAATCATTACATAGAGGAAGTGGAACATAAAGCATTGACCACTTTTTCAGGAGTTGCTCTCAGCCTTCGGTTCAGATATGTGGATGTCACCTGGATTAAAATCAAAACCCAGGATGTGGAAGCTTTTTCCAAGCACATCAATGAAGTGGATATCAACATCAACGTCACTCAGGAGTACGTCAGTGGGAAGAATCTAGCCTTCTTGGATTGTGACATACACATCGGAGAAGACAGCATCGAGGTCTGCCGGAAACCCACACATAGATCAGTACCTACTCTTCGACTCTCACCACCCACTAGAACACAAATTTGGGGTCATTAGGACCTTACAACACAGGGCACAGAACATCCCTACAAGCATAGAGGGAAATGAGAAGGAGCAGAATCACATCAAGAAAGCCCTTCAGAATTGCGGGTATCCCAACTGGTCTTTCATCAGGAGCACTAAAAGGAAAATAACGGACAAGGAGGAGAACAGAAACAAACGTAAACATTGTCATCCCCTACATTGATATCTGAGTGATATCTGAGAAACTCAGGAGGATTTTTTTCAAACACAACATTTCAGTACACTTCAGACCCTGTAACACCCTGAAGCAGAAACTGGTCCACCCTAAGGACAGAAACCCAGACATAAATAGGACAATGTAGTGTATACTAAATCAATGCAGTGAGGTTTGCACGGACTTGTATATTGGTGAAACATAACAACCGCTCCACAGATGCATGGCTCAACACAACAGAGCCAGCTCCTCAGGCCAGGACTCTGCGGTCTCCCTACATCTTAACAACAAGGGACACTCATTTCAGGATTGCAATGTACACATTTTTGCCAGAGAGGATCGGTGGTATGAGCGAGGAGTTAACACTACTCTTCCGAAATCCCCCAAAAAAATCGTAGTGGAAAATCCCCCGAATCCCTGCTGTGTGTGATTAATCCTCTATTGACGTGCAAATTATTTTTGTGATGTGTGAATGGATTGACCGACCACAGAGAGAGAGAGACATCTTAGGGCTCAGTTCTACTCTGAACAATCCTACTTTAGGTACTGAATTGTATATTAGCCTACTGTATATTATTATATGTAGTATAATACACTATTGTTCAGCAAATTCCCCTGGGGATTTTTTGTGAACGAAATGGCATACCGGCGAATGAAATGGCGTATGTCAAAGGGCAAAAAACGCATGATGTCCTCATAGCACTCATAGGACATGGGTTCCTTTACTAAGGGCACAGCGAACGTTTTTGACCACATTTCTATCATTGCACCAACCTGGCAGATGTTCAGGCTAAAAAGAAAAAAAAAAAAAAAAAAAAAAAAAAAGAATTGCCAGAAAAGCCATAAGCTCACTGACAGAGAACATCCATTTTGGGTCCATTTTCCAAGCTGCGTGCGTGCAGTCTGTGATGAACGCTTTTATGCATGCTGGCTTTTTTCTTTTTGCGGGTGTTCACAGGTGTTCACAGGTTGAATAGTGCGGTGCTTTATGATAACGATAATTTTCAGTTGTTCACAGGTGTTTACGGATTTAATAGCCATAGTAATTACAGAGTAGCCTCTAATAATTGTCACGCTCTGGAGGATTTGAACATAAAAGGAGACCCACACGCAGGACAGCGTAATAAAACAATAATGTTTATTAAACAGAACCATAACCAAAACAGAACCAGCCTGACCGAACCGGCTTACCCCCGGAGATCGGCGGAAGCTAGGGTGTACAGCAACCATGAGGCCGCGTCCAAAACATTAGGAACACCAGTCGGGAGACCAGGGTATACGGGCGAGGAGGGCCCTCAACCCAAGGCAGCCATGCCGCTGGACACTCTTTTAGGGGTATGGGTACCATCCGCTACCCAACCAGCCAATGGGCCGGGGAGAGTGCCTCCAACCCACAGGAGGGAATCCCACTGTCCCTACACTACCTAGGAGATGTCTCACATACCTCTGGGCTCCAACCCATAACCCTCCTGTCCTCTACGAAGGACAGGAGGTACCTTCTTCCCTGCCATCCATCCTTCAGGACATGGACATGCCTCGGACCAGGACATACGACTCTGGAAATGAACATACAACACAGGTTAGTCAAAGTACACCTCTAGCTTCACCATAGCATGCCACTGTGGACAGATCTGGAGCTTGAGTGGCGTGCTAGCCTCGTGACTGGGCGAAAAGCCTCAATTCAGCTCAAGGCACCAGATCCACCACAGCCTATTTAAAGACCTGAGCACAGGTGAATGTAATCAGGCGGTGCTATGGCGCCGCACCGCCAGATGGCGCTAAGTACTTCCTACATGCGGCGTGGCCACCAATCATGAGGAAGACTGTCTAAAGCACTAATGAGACAGTCTCCTCATTACAATAATAATAGAATAATACAGGACTAATATTAATTTGCCTTCACAGTCCGGCACCTGCCCTGCCTTCCACATCTCGCGGCTGAAACCCTTCGTCAAGGGGCCTCTGGAGGACTTCTCGGAGGGGACCGAAGTCACGGACCGCGATGCGCCAGGGGAGGAACCCATATATATGGTGTGACGCCTACTAAAGTCGAGGAGAAGAGAGAGTGGTTTACAGTACTTGGTATACTGGGAGAGGTACGGCCCCGAGGAGCAGAGCTGGGTACCCACGGCGGATATGCTGGATCCGCTGATCATCGCTGTCTTCCACCGGCGTAACCCGCGGATGCCAGCACCCAGACCCAGAGGCTGGCCCAGGAGGCAGTTGGTACAGAGGGGCTCCACCTCCACACAACCACCGCGACCGGCACGTACGTTCTACAGGTCGAGACCAGGGCTCAGGGGCGGGTCAGAGACTCCACTAGCGGGGGAAAAGTCCAATATCGAGTCAGGAGAGGAGGACCTCTCCCAGTGCCGGTCAGGGGAAGAGACCGGCCCTGAATCTTTGGGGGGGGGCTACTGACTCACAGAGCTCACAGAGCAAACAGACTCCAAATCCCAGAATACATTTGAGCTGGAGCCGGGTCTGGCACGCCCTCTATCACCTGAGTTCTAAATTAGACTCACCTGTGGCTCGTTTAGAGCCATGGTTAAATAGACTCAGGGCGCGTCAGCCCGGCGCGAGGTATTGCCAACATAGTTGCTTACTGAGAGTTCATATTGTGTGCTGATTGTCTCTATGGTTATTGGATTACGTTTCTGGATTTTGGATTACTGTGTCTTTGGATTATCCCTCGGCTTTGTCTGCTTGTGTGATTGGATTACTGTGTATCGACTCCGGACTGTTTATATCGACATCGATTCTCGTATTAAACCTGCTCTTCCTATCCCTTTACCCTGCTTGCGTCTCCTATCCTTCCCGTCATCACAATTACACCACCACCAGCAGCCTAAACCACTAATACACAGCAGATTGGATCGATGCTTTCATGTTTGTTACACCAAATTCTGATTCTACCATCTGAATGTTGCAGGAGAAATTGAGACTTGTGACCACGATATGTTTTTTTTAATCTTTTGTTATCCAGTTTTGGTAAGCCTGTGTGAATTCTAGCCTCGGTTACCCAGTGACACCTGATGTACAGTACTGATGCTATTGCCAGTCTGGCCCAAGATTTGTTGTGCTGTGTATTGAGATTCTCTTCTGCATAACTTGGTTGTAAAGAGTGATTGTTAGATATTTTGGTTGATGCTGCAGTGAAATTAGCTCTGAAAAGATATGTTAGCTTCAGAACACCAGTCAGGTGTGTGTGAGGAGTTCTCAGGGGTCAGAAATGAAGGAGGCTGGCATCAGGAGAAAACCATTCATTCACCACACATATGTTGGTTCAGAAGCTCTCTGTTTATTAACTCTTCACAGCCATTAATATAGGTTGAAATAAACACTTAATCTGTTCATCACGAGTCAGAACATAACAGAGAAATCTTTATGTTCTAGTGTACAGACAATGTTCATAAACAATAAAATATCAGTTTACCCAACCATGGACAATGCAAACTTGGACAATGCAAACAGTGGGTCAGTTCAGCCTCACTGAATTCAGGCCTCTGTTAAATTGTGTCAAAGGTGAAATGCATTAAAAGGCTTAGGATTAATACGTTACAGTGATTATTTGAGGTAATATTGCTTTTTTAACAACTTGACCTGTCTGGCCATTTTACTCTGACCTTTGGCATCAACTAGTCATTTTGAGCTGTTGTACAGTTGTCTAGCACCGACCGCCATGCCATATTCATTGTCACATATATCACATTTCATTTCTTCCTCAATATAATGAGGAGTTTTAACTTCAGCAGGTCAACATGCCTACAAACATCGAGTTGCTGCCATGTGATTGGCTGATTAGATATTTGTGTTAACAGGTAGTTGAAGTGTACCTAAAACTATGAGTGTATATGATGTGTTATCAGAAAATATACATCAACTAGTTATAATAGTAATAATAATTATAATACCATAACTATCCAAATCTCTCAGATTCTTACTTGATCAAGCCATGGTGAAACCACCTTGCAACTCACAGGATCTGCTACTTATGTCTTTGTGCCAGATACCACATGACTTTTTCAGAGTTCTTATACCTCAACAGGCCATAAACTTGACAAACAAGCATTGTCACTAAGGATATCAAGACTTTTGTCCCCCACTGTATACAGGCCACTCCATGATTATCAGCACACCTGGTAAACATGAATATAAAGCGTTCTAAGAAATTCAGCTTTTTGTAATTAACTTAATCTCACACAAAAAAATAAGAAAACACAAACCTTTAACTTTAGTCTGACAAAAAAAATCCCTTTTCAAGAGATAACTCTTGAAAAGATTACTTTTTAACAAAACCGTATGCCCTAATTATTGCCACCACTGAATTTAATACATTGCATAACCTCCCAATTACCAATAAAACAGAACTTACTCTTATCTTATAACATTTATTAAGTTTGTTAAATACAGAGCAGTGAAACTGAGACCACTTCTGTGTGTGTATGTGTGAAATGTGATGGATTTGTACTCTGTCTAGGGTTGGTCCCACCTTGAACCTTGTGCAGCTAATTAGGTCCCGACTCTTTGTGACCCTGAATTGGATAAAGAAATGAAAATGAATGAAGGAGTGAAAAATGAAAACAGAATTGCGCTCTTGCCAATAACAATCAAATATCAAGACCTTTATGAACATACTACAACCCCAAATCAGAAAAATCTGGGACAGTACAAACTCAATACATTTCATGTTTTTTTGGTCAACTTAATTTAATTTGTTAATATGCATACATACATTAAATAAAGTTGGGTAGAAAGGAGTTAAAAAAACTAAGTAATGACATGATTTGGTACAAAAGCAGTATCGACAAAAGCCTGAGTCACTAAGTACCAAATATGGGCAAATATGTCCAGTTTGTCAATAAATGCTTAAGAAAATTTTAATGTTTTAAAGCAATGATCCCATAGAGAGACTGGAAGGGATTTACATAGTTCCCCTTCTACACTGCATAATATTGTCAAATAATTCAGTGAATTTGGAGGAGTCTCTGTGCGTAAAGGGCAAAAGTTCAAGCCTAAGATGGATATCTGTGATCTTTGATCCCTCATTGGCAAACCCTCTACAGTACAGACTTGAATTCATAAATGTCACTTAATGTCACCTTACAGAGCAAAAATTAAGTCTTATATTAACCATGACCAGAATAGGCATTGACTTCTCTGGTCTTAGAGGCATCTGAGATGGAATGTCACATGGTGGAAATGTGTATTATGGTCAGACATAACTGAACTTCAGATCTGTTTTGGAAGAAATGGATGCAGTGTGCTCAAGACAAAAGGCAAAAGCCCATCCAGACTGTTATCAGCAATAAGTCCAAAAGGCAGGGTCTGTAATTGTACAGGGTTTGTAATTGTAAATGGCACCCCTGGTTAAAAATGTGTTAAAGGTGCTGTCACAGTGGCAAAATTTGCCTGTGTGAATGACTTGCGGAGAAAAAAATTGGATATTCACGATACTTTTGTCGTTTTCGTAATTCATATGTTAATACATGCTTTTTACATCCGCACATGTTCTCAATCATCCGGAATAGCGAAAAATGTCCGCACTCAATTTGAGCTGCTCAAAAGTTGACTGTGTAAGAAATTCCATTCTGAGGACACAATACGGCTGCCATTCTTTCACAACACATCCAAGATATATTCTTAATACATTTCCGTTTGACATTCGCAATGGTTTGCCGAAAACGATTATGTAGCCCATGTGTTAAGAATATATTGCGGTCATAAAACATTCATGTTGTGATTGAAATATGAATGCACATGGGAATGAATTCCAAACACGATGCGAACGTATCTCGTATCGTATTATATAACACACACACACACACACACACACACACACACACACACACACACACACACACTGTGTGAGTATGATTGCAGCTTCCC
>JAVSBU010347041.1:0-10272 GCA_033118015.1 Loricariichthys derbyi | reverse complement strand
AGTAGAAACCAGGAGGTCTGAGGTAATCGCTAGGGCCCTAAATCGAGTAGGGTGAGAGGGCACCTCCCGGCGTTGCCACCTCTCATCCGAAGTGCAGACACAGCACCCCCTTCTGTTTGCCCCCTGCGCTTAAGTCCTTTTCACCCACCTCATTTCAGTTGCGGTGCCATTATCATTCCCATCGCAATACAGAACCACATGCTACTCGGTTTCACTCCACGTCACCACAGAGCCATTCTTTATGTGCCGTACACCCTACTGTCCCTGGTTCTGGGGGGTTGTCGATTGTTTGCCTTATTATGGGTTCAGCAGAGCTGCCCACTAATTAGGTATCTTAGTTTATTTTTACATATACCTTAAGCCCAAGAAGGATGGGCACCTTTTTGATCCTCGGTCCTCCCAAGGTTTCTACCTAATAACTCTTAAGGAGTTTTTCATGTGTGTACTTGGGTCCTCCTTCCCATCTTGCCCTCTGCACTGTGACAGATACATACAGTAATGTATGTTATGAAAAAGTCTTCAAGTATCATGATTGAATATTTGGACCATATTGGTGAGCCAACACTAAACTTCCATCATCAAAATTTTAAGAGAAAAATTACATTAATTAACTGAATGTCACAACAAGCAAATTGCACCATAGACCTCCGGCAAATTAATGCCACAACAAGGTCAAGTTTTAGCAACTGGATTGGCAAAGTAGATTCCAATAAATGGCAATAAATTTACAATATACAAAACTTTTTGTATACATATCATCTTATTTAATGTGCCAAAAGTCATTTAAGGTTTAAGGACATTTATAGAGCAGGTGAAACCTGGGTATTTAGTAGCCTAGCATGCTTAGAAATGGAATAGTAGTGCACCATCACTAGCTTACTATTAATATTTCAACAGACTTTCAGATGATGAATCACTTTTGTTTGACTATTGTTTTAAATACATACCTAGATTTGCAGCCTCACACACAAACACTCATACTGTACATGCACACCTTTCATACAACAATTTGATTTTAAATTTTCAATCCACAGCACCATGGTCAGGTTCTGCTTGTTGGAGCTCTCCAAGCTCCTTTTCTTAAGCTAAAAATATGATGAACCCACAACCTTCTCTCTTTCATAGCCACGTCCTTCACCTTACTGCTAGAAGTAAAGCTAGAAGTAGTCTTCTCTAATGTCTCCTCACTCTCATAACAATATTGCTAGCCTAGATTATGCTAACCACACCAAAATGTATAGTTGTTTGCATCACTAGTCGCTTGGCTCAATAGGCTTGACCCAGCTGATTTTGCAGAGTGATGCAAATGTCTAGTGTGATCATGGCTTAACACAGGGTTTTCTAGTCGAGGGCAGGTGGTAAATCCCCCTGCTCATGTTGCTACAGAGTATGAAAGACAGGTAAATCCATCCTGAATGACACTTCAATCAAAAATGTCTGGTTTAAGAATTTCACTCCTCTTTATTCCGTGTTAAGCCATCTATACCATTTACTCTTATATACTCTATATGCCAATTTGCGTCTTTGTAATCCTTTTATTCTGCCACTCATACTGGTATTCACAGCTTCATATCCTGCTATTATAGCCTTGCCCACAACCTCTATTTATGATATCATCACATCCTCTCTTATTCCATTTAATACAGAATGATTTTCACTTCACTGGACTTTTGTTTGCTCCTTGATCTTAAAATTTGACTCTATAGACAAAACAGCAATTGACTACTGAGTGACATATTCAATAAGTTACTCATCTTGACTTTGCTCAGATTTGCCTTGGTTTAAGCTGATCTGCATTGCTGGTTGTTGCAATGTATAAATTAGTTTTTATTACTAATCCTCATATACTAGTCGTCAAACGTGAACTATGGCGCCCCCCGAGGCGAACATGTTTGCTCGCTCCTCCATTGGATGTCATTTTTTTCAGTTTTTTTCTATCTTTTTGTTTTTTCTTCTTGTTTTGGATGCAGTGCACAAATGCCTTGCACTACAATCATACAGCAGACAGGTATGTAAATACTTGTGGTTAAGTTCTGTGTCTTTTTAAAATATTGTCTACTGACTTCCAATGGGGACGGCAAAGTAAGAATTTCATTGCACAGGAAAACCTGTTTCTTTACTGTGCATATGATAATAAAAGCTTTGAATCTTGAATCTTGAAAAGTTTTGAAAACAATTACAGCTGTTATGATCCATCATTGCTGTTGCCTCGAATAGCTGACGGGGGGCGCTGTTGCAGCGGCAGGGAGATGAACCTTTATTACAGTCTTCCCTCACTTAAACACGGCCAATTTTGGAATGCGTGTCTCCATAATGATGGGTTACTTAATACAGATTTATTACAGTTTTTTTCCCTACCCATGCTGCAGGCAAAGTAAAAGCAATTAAATACATTAAAATGCTAACATTCCAACAAAGATTTAAACATGTTTAGGAATGCAAATATGCATGTTTTCATTGATGAGTGTATTTTGGTCATACCAGATGAGATCCATTTCAGATCTGAAGCAGGATTCTATTGTTCTTGTCAATAGGTTCAAAAAGCCAGGGACCAGTAGGAGCTAGGCTGTATGGGACGACGAGGTCACGTCCGCTGGCTGTCGTAAAGCCCTGCCGATCGACCACGTAGGGACAAAGGGGAGAGGAATGGCAGGGGGTGAAGGGAAGCAGGCATGGGGGGATGCCTCAGCCTGCGGGTAACATCACTCACTGGCACCAGTGCCACGTGGAACATTTGGGTTGGATCACGGTGCCCAGTGGCCACATCAGGGTGCATCTCTTGGCCATTGCCTTGTGGAATGTTCCCCCAGGTCACGGTGCTGAACAACAACACAGGAGGCCCAAGACGGGGCCGGAGGGGGGCAGAGGGAAAAGGTACTGTCCCTACTCTACCGATCTAAGCCCTACCATACCTCAAACCGCCTGGCTTTACACTGCCCCCCTTCTTCAAAAGAGGGGTGGTACATTCATCCCTAACTACCTCTAAGGCGTAAAGCTGGTGTGCCCATCCCGCTATCACTACATAGTGGAGCACAGCAGCTTGGAGCGTCCCTCGCACCTGGGAAAGAAGAGCAAAGATATAAAATGCGTCACTAGTGCATCACTAGTCCCATGCGATTCCTTCGCATGTCACATATTAATGCCGCTGCACTGCTCTCTGCCTTTTAAAGGGCTGGATGCACATGAAGTCAATTAGACATAAAACATTATACAAATGACTGTATAACACTATGTAACATGATGTGGACACAGATCCCTCACCCTGCTTATCCACCTTTCGGCATGGAAAGCAGCAGGGCTTGTTACAAATGTACGTCACAGCATCAACGTCCATAATCATGACATAAACAAAGTTAAATCAACATAGTAGTCACGGGCTAATGCATGTCTTGAGAATGTGGGAGGAAACTGGAATACCTGGAGTACTCATGAGGCTGCAGGGAGGACACATGAACTCTACGGAGTCCAAGGTCAGGTTGAAGCAGGGATCTCTAAACTCAAAAGCGAATGCATTACCGTGCCGACCCAGAAGAAAAATGTTAGAGTTTATCTTCGACACTGGCTGAACTTTTGCCTGCTAAAAGCATCCAGTAATGTTTGTTTTAGTGCAAGCGCTGTCCAGGGAGCTTCAGCACTCAGTACTGATCCTAAACAGTCATGTGTGGATGTCAGCACAGTCAGTATTCCTGCCTTTAAGTGTTCTGTGTTTTATTTTTGGGATTCCTTTGTTACACTTACACTTACAGCCTACCTAAAGAGGTTGGTGGGTTGTGCTTCAACCTCTTACGTATATGATGTAAATTCATGCAAAGCAGTATTGGTGGAGACTAATGGTTATGGCGACTTAATGGAGGTGTGGCTTCATTTATAATCTTTGGAGTGTGAATTTCAGGCTGTATGCATAACTTATTTTTCCTTCTGTTAGTTTTGTGATTTAAGAAGGGTGAAAATATATTAATTATAAATGCATACATACAGTCATTGCTCTTGGCTTGACATACCTATAAATAAAATTAAATGTATTAAAGATATATTTTTGCTCATAATGTGCCTCATTTTCCTCATAATGTCAACAGTGGTGTAGTTAAAAAGCTAACTATGAGAAGTTGTGTATTATCTTGTAATAATTAATTGTCACCCTTAGTTCAGGCATCATTTCCACTGGGAGCAAGGCCATGCATCCTGAATTCTCTAATATAAAAACAAGTGCTGCACCTCAAACTTTATGCTATTGTGAATAGTGATAGATAAGGATAGAATGGCATTATGGTGCATTGGTTAGCATATTGCATCACAGCTCTAGAGATCTTGAGTCCTGATGCTTATGGAGTTTACAGGGTCTCCTAGTGACTGTGTGGACTTCCTTTGGGTGATCATGTATCCTGTCCAAAGATATGCATTAAGTGCTAGCGGTATGCATCATACAACAAGCACAGCCAAATATATCATGGGTAAAAAGTTAATCGTGGTGAGCCTGTAACTGACAGCTGAAGGACAGAGAGAGAAAAGTGGATTATTACAAATCACCCAGTGCTGTGGATACAGAAAAGCGAGCTCCGTATGAGAGACAAATGATTGTGTTGTACCTAAAAAGAAGTGCTGAGGAAGATGATTGAATTAATGTAGAATTATAAATCACTGTTCCACAAACTGTCTTAAACAATAGAAATAATGGAAATGCAAGCAAAGTATTTCTCTCTCTGGCATCGCTGCACCCAGAAGAGAAGGAGGACAACATAAGAGGAGAGACATTATAGAGAGACAGTGAGACAGAGAGGAAAATAGTGACAGAGAGAGAGAGACAGACAGACAGTCAGACAGATAGAGAACGCCATGGCGACACTGCTGGATGTGTTCCCAGTAATCTCTTCATCACATCCTGCTCTAATTAACAGCCTTTCTTGTTATCATATGCTGCTGTGTTCACGCAACCATGCACTGAACCCATCTTTATCTTCTCTATTTTGTCGCTTCATGCTAATTTAAAGACGGGAGTCTTAAATTTGATCGTTAGCCAATCACATACAAGCTCATGGCCACACATGTATCCACAAACATGCAGCATTCAGGCTATTTTTATAATTTAATCCCTATCCCCTGCATCTTCAGTGCAATCCTCTTACAGTGGAGGTCCAGAGGCAGTTGTTGGGGCTGTCGATAAACTTTAATGCTTAGGTCATATTATGAATTATTCAATCATTGGTGTTTGTAAATTAAATCTGTCTCCAACATCACAGATAGAACATTTCATTGTCTGTGTATGATCCTGAATAAAAATCGCAAAACTTGTGTTAATCTTGTGCTAGTACACGTTACTACGCTTTACGTATTACTGTAAGTTTAGGAAAACTGAAAAATATACATTACAAATGTCTCCTCTTAAAACTTTTGGTTTGATTTTGCAGTATACAGCCACATATATTTATGAATTTCACACAGGCTTTCATTGTAAAGTGTCGTTGCCGGCGAAATAAAGGAAGGATCCAATCGCACAGCTTCACTGAATGGTAAGTTTTAATCAAACATAATGTTAAACAAAAGGGCCGACAAAGTTGGACTCAAACATGAGATCCAAAAACATAACAAAATAAAGAAAGAAATATAAATTAAAAAAAAATATAAATGAAAAGAAACTCCTACTGGCCCAAACCCCAAATCAGTGGGGCTGGCTGATCTCGGCTCTGGAGTCGAAAGAGAGCCGTGTGGTTCATTTACGACCAGCGTTATATTTCAAGCGACCATATGAGGGCGCAGGGGTGACAAGTCAGGGGATGAATGTTCCTAAGGAGGTGAGCCACACTGAGGGAGAAAGTCTATCCCTATCTGGTGGCCCCACTTCCCAACATCGGGCTCAGCCCTACCAGTAAGCCTCTACAAAGGGCCACCATTACCTGCTATCCCCAATCCCCTGCCACCATAGCACAAAACGCAATGCGTGCATCAGGAAAGACCCGTTCTCTTTGCCGGTGGGGGACATCTGTCCGAGTGCCACTCAGGGCCGATGCGGGTATAAGTAACCTGGTTTGATGCACCCAAAAGCCCAGCGATGGTGCATCCCTGAACAAACTATAAATAGGGCCATAAGCAGGTGTTGCTGATTAATACACATCAGCTATGATCCACAGCCATAGAGTCCATCAGGGGCTGAAAGTCCAGCTAGTTCCCTGCCAGCCCTAAATGCCATCCGGGCTCCCCCTAGTGTCGCAGGTTGGTATGGCAGGGCTCCTAACACAGACTAAAATATGTAATTTATACATACAGCAGGGACCAAAACCTGAGCTCACTAGTGAAAATGCTTCTATTTTGCATTCTTCTCTAAATTAGTACAACGTTTTCATAACAAGTCATATAACTATTGTTATATAACAATTTCAGTGAAAAGATTAGTATTTCAAAAATATGGAAAGAAACTATATAAATTTGAGAATTTAAACGGAAGATGTAACGAGGAGGCTGTTTTAGTTTTCTAAACAGCCTCACTCTTGGGATCCTAATGGCAGCTGCGCTGTGATCAGTGGGCTCTTATTGCCACCTAGCGGCACAGCGCTGATGCATGCCTAATAAGGATCAGCTGTATCTGAGCATTAATAAGGCAGAGGCAGGCGTTAGAACAACGAGCTTGCACTGTGGCGTTTACGCCCTTCATGTATGGATCACACGCCACTCTTGCTTTAGACCTGGCTTCTGACTTGGAGTAGCATGCAAAGCGAAGCTAGTAGGTGCACTTATTTAAACATGGTTTCCCTTGTCTTGCAGATCCTGTGACTTTGGACTGAGGGACATCCTACTACTTGTATCCCATAGGGAGATAGAGCTAAAGGTACCACCTTCCCTTCGTAGAGGGTAGGTGGGGTATGAGCAGGAGCTCGGAGGTAATGTTAGGACTTGTAGACAGAGAAGGGAAAGGGGATTCCCTCTGGTGTCGTAAGCCCCCCCGGAGGCACACCCTGGGTTTACTGTCTGGTTGTGTGTGCTCCACACATAAAAAAGGTTTCTGACAGCAGGTGCCTATAGGGTTATGTGTGCCAGTAGGCCTGGGGCCTTGTCCTGGATCCAGTCCTTCTCCCCTCTTCGGGTCATTCAGCAGGGCCCGCCAACGACCAATGGACGTGTCCTCAAAGTCCAGTGCGCCCTAGCTTCCACCGATCCTGGGGTTCATGGATGTTTTGGTTTGGTTTTCCTTGGTTCTTGGTTTATATTGTGTTTGTCAATAAATACTTGTTTATTTTATGCTGTCCTGCAATTGGGTTTTTCTTTATCTTTAAATCCCCAACACATTACAGAAGAGTTTTAATTTTATGTCTAAGGTAATTGTAGATATGCTACTATTGCATGAATTGTGTTAAGCATTTCTAGAGTACTCATTTAGCAATTTTTTTAAAAAGCTCATTCAACACAAAAATACTGCTGACCTACTGCTGATATCACACTGCAGCAGTTTGATGGGACTGGCTTCTATATGAGGCATTCCCAGAATGCTTTACCTTCCTAATTAGACCTCACTGCTATGGACAATTTAATTCCCCCGGCCCCCAGCCAAACTCACCGCTTTCCCTTGCATTTGGTGTTTTGTTGGCAAAAATCAGAACTTTTACTGGGCCATTTTATTTTACCCCACAGGCATGACAGCTGACAAGTCCATAAAAACACACAGCACACCAAACCACACTGCCACAAACACTTACTGAGAGTACAGCATGCGGGAGCGGACGATAAATTTGAAGATGTACTCGAGGGCCTTCAGAGTGCGAAGAATGGGCTCACATGCCTCTCCACGACTGGACACATCCAGATATGTCTTCAACACGGACATTAACTTCCTACAGAGGAGACAGACAGAATTATATTATGAAGACACACAGATGTAATGCTTGTATGTCTAATAAAAATGGGTAAAGGGACAAATCAATTATTTTGCAAAACAAAACATGAAAAACACAACCTCTCCATTTAGTGGTTCCTACAAAATCACACATAAAACTGTTAACATGTACAGTAAACAGTGGTGGTACAGTAAAACCTTGTAGGTTCAAATACCAGGACTACCAAACTCCCTCTTTTGGGTTTTTGAGCAAGGGCTTTTGCTTGGACTGTACAGTGTTGGACTATGGACCAGAAGGTCCAAGGTTCAAATCCCACCTCTGCCAGGCTGCCACTGATGGCTCCTTGAGCAAGACCCTTAACCCTCAATTGCTTATATTGTCATAAATGCAAATGCTTGTCCTGATTGTTTTAACGTTGGTTGTCCACGTAATTTGTTTTTAAGAGCTTGTTTGTATTTTTAAAGACTGATAGATAGTTTTAACATGAGATAACCAAATATTATAAAAACTGTCTTCATAAATCATTGATGCAACTTCTAATAAACACCTAATGTTCCTACTACTGCAGCATACATGTAAAATTACTATACAAAAAGGAGCATTATTACATTGTTACGCATTGTTGGCTAGGAAGTGCACTATATTTATAATACCGTGGTTATCCTTTAGATTAAATACTAATATGAGAGTACAAAGACAAACCCAAAAATGACAGAGTGCATTAACATATGGGTCATCTTTGATAAGACCTGCCATGTTAAGGTTTTAACACCACTCTGAACTACGCCAAATGGATCTTCTTTTCTAAATAATGAATACGATTATTGAGGAGGAATAGTGCCAGTGTTCTGACAAACAGATTCAAACGAGGTCATACAATGCAGCCGGATGAAAGTGGGACTCGTGAGTCATCACTAAGGCTACACTCATCCAAGTCAATGAACACAGCTATACACACTGCTATATATTCAGATATAACAATATTACATGAAATTCAAAAGTGAACACACTCCTGTGAAATGTACAGTACCTTTTTTTTTATTAGCTCATTACAAGTTCCTCTTGTTAATTAACATTTTGTGTTTATTTATTTAATCAAACATTACATAATTAAACCGGAACGGACAGGTGGAAGGGGAACAGAAAAGAAAATTAAAAAAGGAAAAGAAAAAAATCTGTCCAAAAAAACTGCTGCATCAATATCAAAAGGCGTCCTAGCAACAACTGCTGCATTTGAAAGACAAAACCAGAACACAAGCACACAAACCAAAGCAGCAAAGCGATATCAGCACCATATATGTATGGGCCAGAAATCTGAACAATTTTGCATATTTGTATACAGTATGTATGTGTACACGTGCATTCATGCATGCAACTGGGTGTGTGTCTGTATACCTGCGTGCATGTACACACCCACACCCGTCTAGGTGTGCGCATATACACGCACAAGCAGGCACACATATGAATACACAAATATACCAGTTCACCATGAGGGGCTTCCCATTGAATGTGAAAGGCTGCAAGAACGCTGCCCCAGATCCGAAGCCAGGCACCCTACCTCACCCTTGCATCCCCTACAGACCCCAGACCCGAGCCACACATATGCACAAGCATGCGCTCATTCACAAATTTACAGTATCTTGATGCATTTAACAAAATACAAATTAAAAGGCATTACACTTTGTTTAAATATGATGTTGCACATTATTTAAAGGTGCTGGACTATGAACCCGAAGGTCTAGGGTTCAAATCCCACCTCTGCCATGCTGTTGCTGTTGGGTGCTTGAGCAAGACATTTAACACATTAAGACATTTTTTTCTAATGATTCCTGAAAGCAGCCTTTAGAGGTCCTTAGCAGTAATGTATGAGTTTTGTTTTGCATAATCAACTAGCCAAGTTTGCTGGACTTGAATAGTTATCTTTAAATTCTTTTAATTCTTTTAAATTCTTTAAATGCTATCCCATTGATTCGGATTATTGCTGCATTCTCTGTTTCTCTTGCATCTCTTCAATTCTTCGGTTTTTCAGTCACGTTTTGGCTTCTGGATTTTTCTGTGCGTACTTCGGCTTCAGGTTTTTTGACGGCAGTTTCTTCAGTTTCATTTAGTGTGGTTAGCATCGTGCACCGCTGCCCTTTTGTGTTTCTGCTATTTTCTTCAGAATAGTACTCGGTGCCTTGGTTCTCCCTTCCCCTTTGTTTTCTTAGTTGGTTTTTGTGCTCAAACTTTGCTTCACTATTTTGGTTAACTCGCCTTTTTCACTACCCTTGCAAATTTTTGCCATTTGTTCTCACATCCGTTCCTCATCCTCTCCATCTTCCCATTCCCCTCTCATCCTGCCATGCCCGTCTTAGCGACATTCCTGGTGTTTACCCTTTCTTTTAGGGATAAAGGTACCGGCTCTCCCACCAAAGGGGGAGGTGGTGTAGGTGCCAGAAGGCCCGAGGTA
>JAVSBU010347031.1:0-10273 GCA_033118015.1 Loricariichthys derbyi | reverse complement strand
CTCAGATCTGGTCACCCTATTTTATGAAAATAATGAAACTTTTTAGAAATAATGAAATTTTTATGCGGCGTTTACTTTGCGGGCGGTGTGATGGTAATCTAATACCATGGCCTTATTTTTCCCATTAATATCTTATAAAAACCCGCAAAAGAGTGAAGCCGCAATAGCTGAAGCGCGAAATGGCGAGGTATTACTGTAGTTGATATATTAACAAATTAAATAAAGTTAAACCAGACAATGCACAAATTTCTTGTATTTAGTTTGCAATTATAGAAATGCCAAAGTACATGTAAGAACCATAAGGGTTGTATCATACTATACACATTTACAGAAAATAATGTAAAAATGAAACTGGTTCAGACATAAATGCATGTAGTGCTTCATTCATTACAGCAACAAACATAATAGAGTTTCACAGAATTTATCCTCAAAGAGGTGGGTAAAAGGGAATGCTAAATAAAACTGTCCACTTTGGAAGTAGGGCAACATTCACAACAAAGTCTATGGAAGGTTGCAAAAGAGAGAAGTTGGAAAATAACATGTTAATGATTAACTATAAAATCAGAACTGTTTTGTGAGTTTCATTGTGGTGCCCTGAATGTGAATATATGTTCACACTACTACTTCTGTCTGAGCCAGAACTCTCATTATTAAAAACAAGGCAAATGATGTATAGACATGCACCTTCCACTTCACCTTTTGAGTTAGCAATGAGACTTAATTGCATAAGAAAAATGATTTTACCACTATAGTCCTTAACATCTACTGTATAAAGCTTTTTTTATCTAAAATATGGTTTGAAATAAAGAGTAAAGGTTTCGGTGGTTATACTGGAGTATATTTTTAAAGAGAAGATTATGTTTCTTTTCCAGGGTTTGGAGTAATCTTGGAGGCTATGAACTCTTAAAAGGTACTATGTAATGCACTCAGCCAAGGTTCACCATCTATCCAGAGAACACCCTGGGGCTAAGGTGTATTCCGAGCATAGATAATGCCAACTAAGATTTCAGACTAAGAGGGCAACAGTGGGTTAAGATGAATGATGACGTTACTGGGTGTCATGTGGCCCAGAATAAGCCCCGATGCATTTCTCAAACAAGCCTCAGCATACTAGACCACTAATATACACAGATTTGTTTGCTTTGGCAGCACCACTGTAGTTGGTGGTGACAAGCTCATTTTACCCTCTGTAACCCTTGTGGACAACATCAGCTCTGAGTAGCTTTTACAAAGTTTTGCAAGGAAACATTACAGATTCACTCATGAGCGTGGTGATGGTCTGCAGGTGGTAGAAGTGTATACCTAACTCTAAAAAGCATACACCCTGTATAATCTTTGCCACTCAACCATGCACTCCCACGGTCCAGTTCACACAGCTGGGGGCTATGGAGGAGGGAACACAGCCAAAAAGCCAGTGACTCAGAGCACAGAGTAGGAAATAAGTCAGGTCAGTGTTGCAAGAATAGCTGAGAAAGAGTTGGGGGGAGGAATATTCATTCATTTACTCTCTCCCACACCCCCTGCTCTGCTATGTCCTGCTGCTGAAATACATCTTAATACCTTTAAGTTCTACTCCAGCCCCTGTGGAGTAGAAAGGATGGGAAGCTCAAAACACCCGCCTCTACTTTCCAAAACCGAAAACATCTGGTACTCTGCATATCACGCGAAATACAGCCTTTTAGGACAAAAACTGCAAACTGTGCTTGTGTAACTTCGATGTTACTTTACTTTCTTAAAGTAAAACTATGTTCATGCAATGGAAACATGTATTTATGTATTACGTCTAATGTTTTCTTATATCATACATTACTTGATGTGAAGGATGTTCTAAAGCTTCTTGGCAATATCTCCTATTTGTTCGTGGGGGTGCAGGGGTTTCTAGCACTTGGGTCACAGTTATAAAACATTTAGGACCAATTAATACCATTTGTCAGACAACCACTACAATAAATCTCTGCTGTCTAAGATAATGGAAACATCTCATTGAATTATCTGTGGGTTTTCCGGCTTCCACTTCTAAACAATGTTCAGCCATCACCTTTTGATCCAAAAACCTCAAATAAAAATAATGCCATGTTTGAACTGGTTTCAATGCGTAAGAATGGACAGACATCCAGTCCTACTCAAAACCCCTTTCATTTTCTGTCGGTTAACATGAGACTACAAAAATCCCAACAAAAACTATGATGAGAAAAAAGTACTTTTGACTTAACTGAGACATCCTGAATTCCCTCCTTCTCTATCAGACTCCCACCCCCTACCCTTGCATGTTTCCTCCCCATTTACAAGGCTCAGTGATTCAGAGGCACAGCGTGGAGGCTGCTGTAGACATATATACACTCTGAAGAGAAACATGCCCAGGTTACCTCATCCCTGCTTGATAGTTGTGTGCTTGGCAGGATCTCTGCTACAACTGCCATTTTGCTGTGGTGAGTGCCAAGAAAGTGTGACTGTAAGTGTGAATGTTTTTAGATACATGAAAATTAAAGAATGTAAAAGAAAAAGTGGATGGAGGTAGATGCATGTAAAACATTGGATGTTAGGGCTAAGTATTCTAAGTGCCTCCACATGTTTTGTGCATGCAAAAGGTATTTCTCAGTGCATGACAGGGGGTGCAAAAGGAAATGGGCAATATATGTAATCAGGGTTGAGCATTATTGCAAATTGTTGCATGTTTCTTTTTAGGACAAAGCTGTTTATCAAGTGGAATTAGTAAAACAGTGAAAGTAGACATAGATCCCTGTTGTCCTAGGTGTGAACATTTAGTCTTGAAGTTTTTCAAAAGCAGCTTGTTCAGCAAGATTATGAGCTTAGGATATTCTTCTTGTTATGAATAATTTAAACGTGACAGATCAAAGAATTTGCTGAAGGTTTAATAAAACTGCATTTTTGTACAGTATGTTTTAAATAACATGAGGACGAGGGAGCATATTGCTACAGGAAAGATGTAAATCCTAAAGCTGAAGAGCTATGCTCATAACCTCTCTTGCTTGTTTTAACATGCACAGAAGGTAACTGAGTGAAATCTGGGAGATTATGCGAAGTTCTGTAGAAGGCCATGATTTTGCATTATACCCTAGAAGAAACCAGGAATTTAAGAGAAATGTTAAAATGATTTATTTATGGACTTTTCTCAGATCTAAAATGTGTTTCTCAATACCAGTCTTCCTTCTTTTTTTTCTAGATTTTAGCTACAGTTTTAAATACAGTTTCCCTTAGATCATTGTGGATTAAAAATAGTTTTAATATCTGAAACAGGAGAAATGTAGAGCTTTCATTGATACAGATGATGAGTAATTGTAACCTATTAATAAGAGTTCTTTAATTACCTCAGAGTGATCTCAGACTGATCTCAATTTGGGAAATACCCAACATCCTGACAGAACTGAATGAGAGTTTGTTCTTTGTCTGTATAGTGTGGTTACTCTGGCATTAAAAAAATAAATAAATAAATAAAAAACAGCCCCGGGGCCATCACAGGGACAAAATAATCCCAGTGCACAGCTGCCTAATGCAGAATGTCTGTTGCACACAGTTCTGGCAGATCTCTATTTATTTTCCTTCACAGAATCCTAGTCCTACAAAAATAGATCAGCTTGTTTGTAATTGCTTAAGAAGAGTTTGTTATACCTACCACAGTTCCACCACTGAAGTGCAGAAATTCACCGAGAAAGATTCAGGTGACTCAACATTGAAACATGTCAAAGGGTTAATGGGGTTCCCAATGTATGTGAGTGTCACACTATTTATCCCAGATTTGGATGAGAGCTATCATTATGTTCTTTCATTGCGATAATAAGACTTTAGACAAACAAACAGGGTGACGTGTTTATGGTTTTTAGATTTAGGTTAATGGTTGGTGGCTAAGGCTAACTATTTCATTTGGTAATGCATGGGGATTTAAAACAGCAGTGAATTTGGCAGTCAACAGAAAAATAACTGTTCTCAGCTGTATGACATATTGTACAAGAAGATGAATGATTCATTCTTTTTTTCATCTACTCAGTTTCATAAATGTTTAATCCAATCCAGGGTCACAGTAGCACAGAGCACATGGCACCAATCCATTACAAAGCACACATACAGGAACAGATAGAGGCAACAACTGACCTAACAGACGCCTTTCGAACGTTGGAAGGAAATGGAGAAAATGCACAAATACATTAGGAGAACATGCAAACTCCACACAGGCAGAGTCTATATCAAATCAAACGGGATCTCTGGAGCTCTGAAGCAACAGCACTAACTGCTTATGTCACCATGACACCCAAGTAAAATGTATTATTAGAAAGAGACACAGATTTGGAGTAAGAAATGTTATATAATGAACATTCATTTTTACTGATGGATTACAAGCACAATATTTTAATGCTGGTAACTTATTTTATTTGTTTTGACAAGCAGAAGATAACGTGGAAATATGAGAGATTTTGCAATCAAATTGCAAAAGCCCAGTTTTTGTTTTAATCTCAGGTTGCTCGGGAGGGTAAGGAACTCGCATATTTAGAAAATGTGTTAACTTGTGAATTTCCATAACCTCCTCTCAAATAAAAGATATTTCTCAGGGCTGCCTTCTTTTTTATTGAGCCCTACATGTTTTAGCACAAAGTGTGTCAATTGAGTATCACTCCTGCCATTACAGCACCGCCAACAGTGTTCATATAAGGCAGGATGGATCCATGCTTTCATGTGGTTAATGCAAAATTCTGACCATTCCATCTGAATGTCATAACAGAAATCGAGACTCATCAGACTAGGCAATGTTTTTCCGATCTTATATTTTCCAGTTTGGTGAGTCTGTGCAAATTTTAGCATATGTTGCCTTTTCTTAGTTAACAGGAGTGGCAACTTTTGTGGTGTTCTCCTGCAGTAGCCCAAGAGCTTCAATGTTCAATGTGCTGTGCATTCAGATGTTCTTATACATACCTTGGCTGTATTTGAGTTTATTCTGCCTTTCTGTCAGCTCGCACCAGTCTGGCCAGTCTCCTCTGACCTAAAATACTCAGACCAGCCTGTCACCAACAAACATGTCATATTAAAAGTCACTTAAATCACTGATGCTCAGTTTGAACTTCAGCAGGTCATTTTGATCATGTCCACATAACTAAATGCACTGAGTTTCTGAAATGTGATTGGATATTTGGGTTAAGGAGCAGGTGAACAGGTGTTCCTAATGAAGTGGCTGCTGAGTGTATATACTTTGCATGCAATATTCAGAGGCTGAAAATATTTTAACCTGCAATCTTGGAACTTTTTCAAGCACAATGAATGAATGAGTGAAATGGTACAAGTCATAACAATATATGCATACAGTGATAAAACTCTTCTATGATTTTGAACCTTTAAAAGGGTAATTTGAAAAAGTGTTACTTCTATTTTGCTGATATTTGTATAAGATTTAGGAGTTTGTTCCACCTTTTAAAAGCACTTTTTTTAAAAGGGTTAAAAGTGCTTGACTAAACCTAGTAAAACTGCTGAGCTGGTTGACAGGAGTCAGGAGAAGTTGGAGCATACCTAATTCTCTGTTTGAAATGAATTTCTGGAGATGACGGCTGTAAATAAATATCATATGCTCACAGTCTGGCCAAACATTTGTTTTACAACTTACAGCATTTATCCTTATCCTTCTGTATCTTTCAGACTAGTTCACCCAGAACTTATGTGCTGATGGGTGATGACAGTGTTAGGAGACAAGTTTCAATCAGTGGTGTAGAATGTGAGGCTACTTAGTAGCTTCTAGGTAGCGTTAATGAAATATCACTGTTATCTATTGTGTTAAATACCCCCTGGCAGCTCTCAGAGAAATGAAAAATGGCATTTCACTGTGAGATTCCCATTCATTCCTTGTTCCTTGAGGGCTGTTTTTAACTAGACAGTTAGGTCAGGTTGAGGAGAAGCTCGACAGTACTGGCAACCTGCCATCAAGTAAAACATATGGACTATTTCTTAACTTCTGAAGCAAAGGAAAAAATGCCGGCAGATTTTAAATGCAAACACCATCTGTTAAAGGACAAATTTGGTAAAATATACAGGCCAAGAACTTTACTGCAGTGCACAATGTTGGATATGTGACCTGCCTTAAGACTAGTATTTACCTTAAGTTCCATACAGGACTATGATGTATTCTAAATTAAAAAAAAAATACTAAAGCAGAAAAACAGTATATAGTACATGAAAGTGAATGAGGACTGATAAGAAAGTCGTTCAACATATCAGCATTACAGTTTTCACCAAAACAACACTGAAACACCAACTACTTATTTCCATAGACAAATGAAACAGAAGACTAAAGAATCCAGACATTATGGAATGCCCATTTGGGTTTGTTCCCATATGTGAATATAGCCAACATTCCCTAATGAAACATGCTTTGGTGTAAATTTATTAGAGCTGAAAAACAATGTTTTCTTATTTATTTATCTTCTTTGTAGGATGAGGAAGTGGTTTATCTGGGTCAATTGTCTTCTTTATTCTAGACCCCAGCTCCATGACAGGGTAACCACTGACTGTCCACACAATGTGCATCCAAAGACTACAACCTAATCCTGACATGGAAGGTTACTGCAGATTGTAAACATTTCCAGGAACCTCTGATTCACATTGTAGCCATTTGTACACATATCCTGTTTATCAGGATCTAGTAAGAAATTGATCCACTGCTTTGTTGTTAGGTGATCTATAGATCAAAAATAAAAATTTCAGCATGAACAAAGGATTCAGTCCTTCTTGGATAATTTCTCATAGTGGAAGATAACATATGTGAAGTCTGTAGCATAAAATGTACGTACTAAAAAGTGTTGCATATATATTACAAATACAATGCACACTGCTACATGAACCTTGCTCCTAATTAGCACAGCGAGAAACACCGTGACAGCTTGCATTGTGGTCTCTTCATTCATGTTTCAACAGAACAGCACTGAGTCATTCTACAGCTGCATGCACAATCCCCTTCACAATTATTGGCATCCCTGGAAAAGGTTCATAAATTCACCATTTGGTATCTTAGCTAAATCTCACACTGAAGAAAATTAGATTGATCTAATCTATAACTGAAACAAATTCAATGTCTGAGAATTCCCCATGATAAAATATTTTTAACAAATCAAGGAGGTTGCATCTGATGGTAGTTTTGGAGAATTGGTCATCAAATTAAACTTGGTTCCTCATCCAGTATGTAACATTTGTTGAATGAAATGTTTTGTTTGATTCAGCTTTTTTTTTCATTTAAAGGCTGATGAGGTTAGGACGTGTGGGGATGGCTTAGTACATGTCCAAGGTGAAGTGGGCCAAGTTTTACGGCTGGCGGACTGGTCCAACCAACCACGCCTGTGTGGAGATTGTTTTTACAGCCAGATGTCCTGAACCGACCAACCACGGGACGAAGGGAGACTCAGGCGAGGTCCGGCATGGTGCAGTGCAGGGACATGCCCAAGCAATGACCCACCTAAGGCCGCAGCGAACCGGCGGTATCCCCGTGTGGACCCTTTAGGTCCGGCATTGCCTGGACGACCATACGGGGGGCATAGGGGGTTCCGAGGGGGTCCAGGTGGCGCGGACATACAGTCAACTGTCCCTACACTGAAAAGCTAAGCCCTACCGGTCAGCTCTGGTCTCCTGACTATACACTGCCTTTCCTCTACAAAGAAAGGGCAGATACCATTGTCCCTCACCTTCTTTGCCGCCGAAAGAGCAAGAATGGTGCGGGTACCCACGAGCACAACCTGCGATTATGCACATAAGTGCGGGATATATGCACTAGCCTCGGGATGTGCCTAGCGTGAAAAGAACACACGCGTCTAATAAAGCCACGTCTAAATGCCCCATATCAGCAGCGTGAGCTGCAGTGAATCAAAACGATCACCAGGCAGACATATAAAAGCGGCTTACCGTGATGATGACCCAGTGAAGAATGATCAGCGTGACTCGCTTTTAAAACGCTGACCACGGCTGAATCCAATCTGCAAGACTGATTAGTAACAATGGTGCCCGCAGTGCAATCACGCATGTGCGAGCGCCAAAAGCCTCGTTGGGTTCAGCCATGACATCAGGCTCACGTCAGGTTGCCAGATGGTAAATAAACGCATGCCTTGCGTAACCTGACAGTACCCCCCCCCCCCAAATGGATGGCTCCTGAAGCACCTTAAAAAAAAGAACAAAAAAGGAAGACTCATATAACCCATATAACAGGGTGCTGGCAGGCCTGGGAAGAAAGGCTGGGCTGTGGGCTGGCCCTGAAGAAGGCCCACGGACAGCCCACCAAAAGATCAGGCTAAGGGCCATTAGCCATAAATAAAGGCTAGGCTGGTGGCCGATGGGGCCCAAATACTAGGCTGGAGCCAGGACCACCACCAGCCAGGGAACAGGGATACTGGGCAGACAGCCCCAGACAACCATTGCCAAGGTTGAGTGCAGGATAACAACTGCACACAGCCCACCACAACCAAAACACAACCAAGCTCCCATGCTGGCTGCAGGAACCAATGTGCTCCTGCACCCCACCTCGAGGCCACAACAGGCTCACAATGAAAAAGGTCTGCGACCCGTCCCAACGCCAGCCAAACTAAAGTGGGGCACAGGGAAGGGGCTAGGCCTATGCTAGCCCCACAGGAGCCACACTAGACCTCCTGTTAGTGCAGCACATTTAGGTAAGGCTGCACTAGACTTACTGCTAGGAAAAAAGGCTAGATTTATGGCCAGCCAGGCAAACTACTTAGCCCCGACTGGGCTTGCAGCTAGCTGGGAAAATCCCAGAGGGGAAAGGGATGGGCAGGAAGGGAAAAAAATCAAAAATAAGCGCAGGGTGGAAAAAATGTGCAAGCCTACCCAAAGCTTACCACTGGGTCCAAAGCTGGCCAGGTCATTCTGTTATGATATGGGGGAGAGGTGTAAAGGAGGACCCATATGCAGACAGCTTCAGGAATAAGGGTAGGCTTTATTTAGCGTAAATAAGTGAACTAAAAATAACGGAAGCAAAGTAACATAAAAGCCTAAAAACGAAAAACAAAAGTACCAAAATGGCAAACCCCTAAAGGCCAACGAGGCTAGGATGCGTGGGGATGGTTTAGTACACATCCAAGGTGAAATGGGCCCGGTTTTATGGTTGGCAGACCTGTCTGACCAACCACCCCTGCGTGGAGACCGTTTTTACGGCCGGATGTCTTGAACCAACCAACCATGGGATGAAGGGAGACCCAGGCGAGGTCCGGTAGGGTGCAGTGCAGGGACAGGCTCAAGCAACGACCCAACTAAGGGTGCAGCAAACCTGCGGTATCCCCGTGTGGACCCTTTAGGTCTGGCGTTGCAGCTCAGAGATACAGCCAACTGTCCTGAAAAGCTAAGCCCTACCGATCACCTCTGGTCTCCTGACAGTTTCTATGAAGAAAGGGCGGATACCATCGTCCCTCACTTTCTCTGGTGCCTAAAGAGTGATAATGGTGCAAGCACCCACGAGCGGAACCCGCGATTGTGCGTGTAAGTGGGGGATATATGCACCAGCCTCAGGACGTGCCTAGCGTAAAAGATGAAACCCACGCGTCTACTAAAACCCTGTCTAAATGCCCCATATCAGCAGTGCGAGCCGCGGCGAATCAAATTGATTGCCAGACAGACAGATGGTAAAAGTGGCTTACCATGATGATGATCTGGCGATGAATGATCTGTGTGACTTGCTTTTAAAAGGCTGGCCACGGCTGAATCCAATCTGTAAGACTAATTAGTAATGTGCTAGTGCCAAAAGCCTTGCTTTATTCAGCCGTGACGACAGGCTCACGCCAGGTTGCCAGATGATAAATAAATGCAACACCTGGCATAACGCCTGACAGAGATTAAGCTAATTTAATAAAAAGTGAATTTCTTATACCCCCTTTTTGACTCCTCTTTAACAGGGGTGCCAATAAAATGTTGATGTTACTGTATATTCCACCAGGGCATCATCTAACATGACTGAAAAATATAAGTCCAAATTAGAAAACGTTTACCACTACAACTTTTTGCAGATCTGTAATACAGGAATAGATGCACAGTATATTAAAAATAAAAATGAACCTGACCAGACAAAGCATGAAATATCTTCATTCATACTGTCTGCAATTAAATAAAAGCCATGTAAATCTAAGAAACGTTATGAATCGGTAGATAAGGAGACAGAGGAGACGATGCAGAACAATAGGGAGGTTTATTGAATATATGAGGGTCAAAGGCAAAAGGAGCAGACAGGTATAATCAATGAGGAGTGAGGCGATGGGACCCAGACTTGACCAGGCGGGAGGAG
>JAVSBU010347022.1:0-10273 GCA_033118015.1 Loricariichthys derbyi | reverse complement strand
GGATACAATTCGGAAGTTTTGGTAAGCCAAATCTCGGTTAACTCGGCCGCAACCGTGTATGTGTGAACGTAGCATTAGCAAAAAGTACTCTGAGGTTTCTTGCGTTCTCAGAGGGTGTGATGGAGACACTACCAAGGAGCTGGTAAGATCATGATGTGAGGACATCATGGATGTCCCCAGGAATGTAAAGCAGCTTAGTCCTGTTAGGAATTAGCTTCCAATCATCTGACATCCATAACCAGATGCCCACCTGAAATGCTGAATATAAGTTTTGTTACATAACTGTGATGGATGAATGTGAGAATTCTAATTTCACAAATCTTGTCATTTCCCAGGCAAATTCCTCCAACACACTCTCTGAGAATATTAGAGTTATCTTTGATAGTCAGCCGAGTTTCTCTGCTCATATAGCTAAACTGACCCAGTTACACAGGTATATCCACTGCAAAATCAGGAAAATTTGTCCCCTCCTTACTAGGAAAGCCACTCAGGTGCTTGACAAGTCTCTTTCTGTATGTATTTCAAATGTAGATTAGTGCAGTACTGTTCTGGCTGGTCTTCCCATGCATAAAATCAGACCCCTACAACTGATTCCAAATGCAGCAGCAGGTCTGGTTTTCAATTTACCAAAGTTCCCATGTCATCCCACTTTGATGCTCACTTACAAAGTCAAAAATAGATCAGCTCCTTCTTACCCAAAGGTTCTAATCAAACATTGTTCTGTACCTTGTACCCTTCAATATTGTTCCTCTCCTTTATGATTGTTTGTGCAATTAATTACCTACATCAAATCCTAACAGAGATTTAGTTAGTTCTTGGGCTGTTGCCTCTTTTTACTTGCATGATGGAATATCTACTAAGGAGAAAAAAAGCACTCCTGTAAGTCATTTTGGATAATTGATAAGGCTGTAAATGTAAATATGTAGGGTTCTTCAAGATATGGAATGAGTTGACTTATGGAAGCAGAAGTGTCACCAGGCATCAAAGTGGAAGCAGTAAAAGAAACAACATCTTATGCAGTCTTTTAGAACTTTGTTGATAGGATTCAACAGACACTGGATGAGTGAAGTTAATGAACATAATCTGTAGAAAGAGGTGAAAAGGATTTTAAGTTTTTGCGAGGTTCGATATCTGTAATGGGAAGAGTGTCAGAAGATAAAGAATGGATCTATGATGTTATCTTCAAAGAATATACCAAAGCATTCAGCGGTTAGGATGGATGACTAATGAGGAGGTGGGCTGAGCTGACTCTGATCTGGTTGCATCAGTTACTGAAGATAAAATGAATGAGTACTGTAAATAATTGCTGATAGGCATATGCAAATCAATTAAAACAACTTGCTATTGTATGTTGCATTATGCTTGTCATTTTTGGTGTATTTATCGTACATTTTAACAGAACGCTGAAATTCGATTTTTACAAAGTATAGCAAAGGTTATTTTTACAGCAGTGCAGGGCTTTGTGAAATGTAAATCAAACACTGCTGTATAAGATTTTGCATCCAGAATGACATCCATGTAATTTTTGGAAAGATGGAGAATGGATTTGGGCTTCATGCCCTTCTGGTTCTATTTAGACACCATCTGTGACAGATGCTTACCTTGTGTCACTTCTGGGCTTTTTATCTTTGGCTGTTCCTGATGGACATTTACTGATAAGGGGTTGTCACACTGAGGAAGCAATAGGTGAACCTTAGGAAGAGACTGTAACCAATCCCTGGCATGATAAGCCTAAGCAGAAGAGATTCCGGAGAAGCACAAGGATTATCTCGGATGCTTGGCTTGTAGACAGATGCTTTCTCCCGTGTTGCCCACTCTGTTGAGAGATTATTGGCACATTTTAAAACCGTCAATAAAGTTGACTGCAGTAATGATGATGCCAGTTTGCTTGGTTGCATCACTGCCACTTGGTCTGCACAGAAGCTTTCTAACCTGATTAAGACCTCAAACAAGGAATTAGGCCACGAGTACCTCAAATTCCCTTGCAGGCAATGATAATAAAACTTGCAATGATAATACTGTAGACAAATCACAGTGTGTCTTGAAAGTTTGTGAAAACATTCTGAATTTTTATAGAAATGTGAAATCGATCAGATTTTCTCAAAGTAGATATAGAAGCCAATAAATCAAATTATATTAAATTATTTTACCTAGTAATTTGTATATTGAGTAAACTTTTTTATATCTGTTATATCCAATTTTATATATCTGTGAGTGACCAACTCTACCTCTTCACAACACAAATGATGATCTCAAACACATTAAGAGGGCAAGAAATTCAAGGCACAGCCGTTAACTGAAAGCCTTTCTAGGTGACAACCTCATCTAAGCAAGAGGTGCCTACTTTGAAGAATCTAAAATATAAAACTGGTTTGTTTAACACTTTTTGGTTTACTAAATAATTCCATATATTTTTCTTCATAGTTTGGATGACTTTAGTATTAATATACAACAAAGAAGATTTTAAAATAACAAAAAATCACTGAATTAGAAGTGTGTCCACTTGGCACACATTGGCAGCAGTGTTCTTTCTAGAAACAGTTGCATTTTCTTTGCACTCTACCAGGTACACAAGTGCTCTGGCTTCCTTTAAATGTCTGTGTACTTGACTGCCAACTGATTTTTGTTCTGAAATAAGAGATTAAATAAACTGAAAAAATAAACATTTCCCATTTGCATTAATAAAGAAAGAAAACTGAAAAAGCCCACATATCATCCTTTTTTTTTGTTTTGATAATAGAAAATGTAAAATGAAAAACCACCCTCTATCTAATTAATCTAATTAATTTTTTATTTATCATTTAAGGTGCAGAAATTAAAATGTCTGTGTGGAAATTTTGTTTCTTGTTTTTTATTTTATTTTGTTATTCTTGTTGTTAAATGTATGTAATAGTAAGGAGTATACCACTCCATAAGCTTGGAGGTTACAGGCATTTGTTGGAGGAGAGTTTTCACTAGGATTGCATGGTCTGATGAGTCTTGATTTCTGATGCAACATTCCTATGGTCAGAATTTGGTGTAAATAAAAGGAAATCCTGAATCCGTCTTTGTATCATCGGCTGATGTGGTAGTGGTGGTGTACTGGTAGAGGGGATATTTTCTGTCTTCACTTTATACCAATTGAGACCAATTACTGCTGTGTTTCTACTTTCTGTATTATTTAGGCTTTTATACTGAGTTTACTGCTTTTACTTATGTAGCACACATTCTATTTGCTGCATAGTTTTGCATATCTTTCTTGCTTGGTGATGAGTAATTAATAAAGTAGCCTTGTTCTTGTTCTTTTTTATACAGAAAAAAACTATTACATTTTTGACAACGATCTAGTCAATGACAGCTAAAATGTCATAACTACATAAACCAATCATATTCATTTATTAACCTAAAAGAATTAATTAAAATGTCACTAATAACACAATCTATAATTGACATGTTACTAAAGGCAATACAATATTCACAATGGCATTGCACAATTAAACTGACTTAATCTGTATGTGTTTAGCAGTATGCTACTGAATTATTTTTCTAAATGTCTATTATTACCACACTGCATTCTAATTATGTATATTTGTGTAATGTTATAAGAATGTTCATACACTGCCATATTTAGCTGCTCCGACGCGAACTCTCCCCAATAAGTGTTTGTGATTTCCAGGCCTATGTAATTGGTATACTACTTTCTAAATCTTTCAGTTAACAACAACAATAAAAATAATCCCTGGAAATTCAAGAAATGTGATTTCTACACAGGCATTTTCCAGTTTTCAAATAAACACCTTAAGTGAAATCAGATGAGGTGCTTTTTTAATTTTCTATTTTCTATTATGAAAAGAAAAAAATGGAAAATGGGTGTGTTATCATTTATCAGTCTTTTTAAAATGATAGACATAAAGCACAAGTTTCCATTTTTTGTTTTTCCATTTCAAAACAAGTCCATTGGCTGCTACATACATGAACCTCTTGAACCTTGCAAATTAATTTACATCTTTCTTTAGGAGTGATCTTTGTTGGTCGACTAAGTAACAGTCTTGAATTTTCTCCATTTGTTCACAACCACTCTGACTGTGGATTGGTGGAATCTACAGTCCTCAGAGATGGTTTGTAACATTCCTGCCTTTTTCTGAGGTCCTCACAAATCTCTGTTGTTTGTGTTCTAAGTTTCACAAACATGTTATGAAACTCAGTGTCCACTCACTTAATTGTCATACTATTGATTGAAAACACTCATCCATTCATTGTCTTATCATTCATAGGTTTATCCTAGTCAGGTTTTTTTTTTTTCATGGGAAAGCCTGTGCCTAGTTGGTGACACAGGGTGGAAGGCAGGAACAACCATAAACAGAGGGTCAATCCATAGGGCACGTCCAATCACACTCTCATATACACATATACTCACACACTTAAGGGCACTTTGGAAACCCCAGTTAACCTAACACGTCTTTTGAATGTTGGAGGAAACTGGAGAAAACCTACGCTGACACTGGGAGAACATGCAAACTCCACACAGATGGAGCCCGGGGTCGAGATTGAACCAGGGATAACAGAGCTGGGAGGTGAAAGTGCTAACCACTGCAGCACTGTGCCGGCCTGATTGGTAACATCTGGCTCTAATTTCATATATTTTTGCTGCTCACAGACATGTAATATTAGACATTGCCCTCAATGAACTAAATAACTCTGTTGAATATTTCTGTCTCAATTGTTTAATTGGGTTGTCCTAATCTACTTTTATGGCTTATGTAAAAATCTGATAGTGTTCTAGGTTATATTTATGCAGAAATCTAGAAATTGTAAAGTGTTCCCAAATGTTCAAGAACCACAATATTTGTAAGTTTTAGTGTATTTGGATTTGCAGCCCTTATGAATAATTAAAATGCATTATATATTCAGTTGTCTCAATTTTTCTCAAAAAGCTTGGACCAGTACAGTTCATGAACATGTCATTCTGCTAAATGACTCACTCATCACTAAATTTGTGGCAGACTGTTTTTGACATTTTTATGTAGAACAATGGTGTTGTCAGTGCTATGGAGAAAAATGGACTGAATTACCACCACAGTTTGGCTTTAATACTGATGGATAGAAGGTTGCATGATGTGTATGTCTGTTAATATTCACAGACATGGTGTAAACATGGACGTCTGAAGGGTGGAGAGAGATTGCAAGGCTCTTTCGATGGCTTAAACTTACTAGTTCTCTGCACGGTATCAATAAGCTCGAATCAGAGCAACCCAGCAGCTGTGCAGGAATGCAACTCAAATCTACATCTGTATCTACTTCTGCCTTCATTTTTATTATTTACCATCTGTTGAGTGTCTCTCTGGGTACTAGTGGTCTGTTTGCTAAAACTGAAAAGAAAATGTCTTTGAATGGTAGGTGTTATAACCATTGGTATTTTTAATTCTTATGCAGCACATTACACTTTGCAATTAAATGAATCAATTCTCTGTTTGTCTAACACTTGTAACTGGATTGTACATGGTAGATTTGCTTGATTTTTGCTGTACATACATAAGTAATATACAGTATTGTGGTTTAGTCATGCTTTTTCTTCTTCTTTTGCCACAGCAAGTCATCCTCCTCCATCTCACTCTGTAGTCTGCATCCTCTGTCCTCATACCAACTATTCCACGTCCTCTCTAACTGCATCGTGCTGTCATTTGTTTTTTCATACGAGTGTTTGTAGTAATTTCTGTCACTTTTCTACCCCTTTGTTATTGATTCATTGTTGATCACCCCCTTCCTTGTCTTTGTCTTTACAGATACGTAACCCCCTAGTGCAGAAGTGGATGCCCGCAGGCACATTCTTTTTAAACAAAATAAACTATCCTAAAATAAATAAAAGTGTTTAAATTGTGATTATTTAGATTCTGCAGATATAATTGGCCAATTAACAGTGGTTTAAGCTGAGTGGAGCTGCAGTACACACCACCATTTTCTCTGCAGGATAAAACTTTTTTATAGAATCGACACTGTTCTGCACATTGTATATTTTCTAAATACAAGTTATGTTTAAATTTTTATATATTTATATTTCAATTTATGTGTGTGCACAAGAAAATATTTAATACATGTTTACAGTAGGTTTATACAGCATAATATTTTAGTTTATTAGTAATGAATCTAACATAGTTTAGGAAGTTGTTGCATACATAAAACATTTCTTATACATTTTATGTAGTATGATGATTTGTTTGTATATTTTTTATCTTGTCAGAATGTTATTTTGCTAGTAAAATACATGTTTTATTTGGTGATTATTGTCCTATCTGTTGTATGCAGTGAAAGTTTATTTGACCCACAACTACAAAAGCCTCGTTCACACATACACGGTTGCGGTGTATATAATGATCTGAGGCATGGAGCAATTCTTATTGCTGTTGCAGGTTGGAGTCTTGTCATTGACCATTTTCTTTAATTACCACTAACAATTCCACCATGCCATTGAGAATGTATGCCTTTCTTGATGGAAAGTTTTCACGTCCTTTGTCCTAATGCAAGATGCATTATCATCTTGAAAAACAAAGTCATCATCACCATACATCCTTTGAACTGGTAGAAAAAGAAAAATGTCTAAAATTTAAATGTGGACTTTGTCATTTATTGAAGATGTAATGACTGCCATCACCCCCGTGCCTTTAGCAGACATGCAGACCCATATTATCAACAACTGTGGAAATTTACATGTTTTCTCTTTAGGCAGTTATCTTCATAAATTTCATTTGATTGACACCAAACAAAACTTCCAGCATCATCACCTTCCCCAATGCAGATTCACAATTCATCACTTTCCTCCAATCACCCACAGTCCATAATTGCTTTTCTTTCTTTCTTTTTTGTTTTGTTGTGCATTTTCTGTTTCAAGACATTTTGCTTTAGGTGCTCTATCTTGACACTTTGATGTCTTTCTTGGCCTACCAGCATGCTTCCCTTTTACAACCTTCGCATTTTGTTTGTACTTGGTCCAGATTTTCGACACAGCTGACTGGAAACAACCAACATCTTTTGCGACATTCCATGATGATTTAACCACTGGAAGAAGTTTTATAATCTTATCCTTTGTTTCAAATGACATCTCTCATGTTGAAGCCATGATTCATGTCAATCCGCTTTGTGAGCACTCTTTTTAAACAAAAGAATAATTAGCAAATTTAATCCGCAGCAGGTGTTTGTTTCACAACTAAAGATTACAGAGTGATTCCAAATGTTTTTCCTCACAATTAAGTGATTCAATAATTTTTCCTCCACTTGATCTAAAAAAGCAATTGTGATTGACCACAACAATTATATATTTTTTTCTTTTTTATTATTTCTTGATGCCAGAAAGTTGGAATTTTGGACAACGATGAGTTTTGTACCATGTCTGTGATTTATTTTTTCTCTAAATTAAAAAATTGAAAGAACATCTTCCAAGAGTGGTGGTTTCATAAATTTTACCAGGGGTTGTATATGGTATGTTGGTGGGAGGCTCTATCAATTAAGAATAAATACTACTGACTGTAAGTATTATAATATTAACGGAACGGAATGAATGAAAAACATGCTATTTGATGTGTAATAATTGTAAAATGGTCATGTTGCAAAGTGCGGGAGCTAAGCTGTCCACACATTTTGAAATGTAGAGGAGATCTGATTAATAATAACCATTAATCAGATCTCATCTACATTTCAAAATGTGTGGACAGCTTAGCTCCCACACTTTGCAACAATTATTAATAAAACTGTGTCTTTAATAGACTTCAGGAAATCCCATAAAAGGTAGACTTTTATTTAGGATTTACAATATAAGCACTATTGAATAGTCTGATGACATGTTAAAGTGTATGTAAGAAGTCTTGGGTTCTAACTTTCTGTTCACACTGTTTACTTTGTATTGGGTCTGGAATAGCACTGCCTAGGGATGGCAGACATAAACTGCAGGTATTAATATTTGTGCAAGCACAACAGGCTTTTGCAGCTTCTGTAGATTATTTAAATTGAATTTACAGGTCAAAATAACCTTGTTATTTTGCTCCTTTCATCCTCAGTCATTGGTAAAGTGGTAGATAGTTGATTTGCATTGTATTGACAAGGAATTAAATTGATACATTCAATCATAACAAAAATCACATTTACGCTTTGTGGCTCATTAGTTCTTAGGCTTCATTTATGTGTAAGCTAGAGTGGTTTGTGGTTTTTAAAGCCAGGAGGATTTTCTGTTGAACATTTTTCAGTGTTTTTGAATAAATACTCAATTTAAGCAGGAATGTTGCTCTAAAGTAATTTCCCCTTTATCTTTCTTAGGGTTATTATATTAATCATACATCTAATTATGGAGACATTTATTTGTATTCTGATAATACAGTGTCTTTAAAACTAGTCTTAACATAATGTGCAGGAAAAAAATGTCTGCGTGTTTAAATAAGAGCCAGATGATAAATATATATAATATTAAAAAAAATACCTCCTTTTTTGAAATGGTAAAGAAGATGTCCTTGGAAGTGTGTGTATGTGTTTGTTTGGCAGAGTGTTAAAGAACTGAGATGGAGCAAATAAAGGGCTTTGGAGTTTTCTAGCTACACAGTACATAAAAGAAACATAATACAAAGAAAAAAACATCAAAAGGTTTGTCACATTGCTGGCAATACTATAGCTGATAGAAAACATCTGATGAACTTTCATGTTCCTTTTTCAAAAAGCTCCCAAGACATCTGTGAGAATTTAAAGTATTTATTTGTGGTTTCAGGTGCAAGTGACCAATATTGATGCTTTAAGAGCCTATCATGTATTGTATTTGTTAATTGCACCCCCAAGCGTTCTGGCTGGACCTGTCACATAGGAGGTTGTGGGCAAGGTGGTTGTGGATGGGATGAGCAACTGGACATGGGACTCTTCCAATCACGCTGCCTGAGTCAGGTGTCAAGCCACATACACAGGTCATACATAGCGGTGAGGGATGTGGGAGGGTCACGGGCTGCCAGCTCATCCTTTAAATGCTCACTAAGCCCCTACTGGAACACAGCCAGTAGAATGGTCACACCATTCCAACCAGACTCCACAACTGGCTGGGAGCCCTGCGTAAGCCCTAAAATGCAAGACGTGGGGTTGCGCCTGCCGCATGGGTGATGGAACATGTCGCATAGAGCACTGGTGAATGCCTCAACCGTGGTGCATTCGGGAGCTTTGACCTCCCATAAGGTGGCTGGCCATGCCAGGGCCCTGTCTGACAATAGGAAAACCATAAAAGCGATGCAGGCATGGTCAGGGAACCTGGCAGGCTGCTGCTCAAACAGGAGGGAGCACTGAACCCGCTGCATTTCTCCGGTTCCCCCATGACACCCGAGTAGGGCACCCTGGCAGCTGATGTCCTGCTGAATATTTGTGTCATTGACTGTGGCCCCCACTAGGTCCATTCCCTGGTCCTTCTATCATGATATCGAGTGGAGGACCTATGTGCTGGGGCGAATAGTAGGGTTGATCACATGCATGCTGTAGACACGATGGCGGTGGGTACCGACTGACCCTACGCTATCTATGGCCTTAATGGTTACCTCAGGCCTCCTGGCACCTACACCACCTCCCCTTGGCAGGAAAGCCGGTACCTCTGACTCTATGGGGAAATGTAAACACCAAAGATGTCGTCACTTTGACGACAACTGTGTACAGGTTGGGAAGGAGAAGGGCTAAGGAATAGGATGGGCTAAGGACAGGAGAATAAAGGAACAAAATGTGTGAATGAAGGCTGAGAAACTGAGAAAACAACCAAATGGGACAACCAAAAACAAAACACACAGAGTCAAAAGCTCTGAAAAAACAGAAACTAAAGAAGGCATGGGCGCTACAAGCTAACCTCACAAGACAAAAACAAAGAACCTGCCATACAAAAACCAGAACGTGGAAAATACCTGAAGTGATGACAATGATGAAACACGAACCGAATCGAAAACCCGAGAGAAGCATGCAAAGAAAAAAACAAGACAAATGACAGGAAAAAATGTCAACGAACTAAGACAAATGCTATGTTCACACATACAGGATTGCGGCCGAGTTAACTGAGCTAAGCCTTTTCTGGCTTTACCTGCAAAAATCCCAGTTAAATGAGGTGAAATCCAGGCAAATCAGGTCAACTATTTTAAACGCACGGTTATACGGTTTTTCCTGCAATTAACCAGGCTGTAAGGGAAACAGATAAAACGGTTAATTTTTGGTAAAGCTGACGGTGTTAGGCGTCGCGCCAAATGGTGGGTTTTTCCACAATCTGGCAACCCAGCGCGGCGCCTCATCGCGGTTTGTC
>JAVSBU010347021.1:0-17122 GCA_033118015.1 Loricariichthys derbyi | reverse complement strand
TTCTTTGATTAAATCCATGGGGTACAGAATTACCCCAGGTCACTAACAACGTAAGCAAAAAAAGTGCACACATATGAGGGTTAATCTGTCGACTCAATACCAGATTTTTCTTTTTAATCAGTATTATAGTGTCTGAAAAAGTTTGGACTAGTACATAGTTTTTACATATACTGTGATTATATAACTCACCCAACCTCCACCTCAAGATGCACAGCGATTCACAAGCTTCTGATAAGGTTAAACATCCAGGAACCCCAGCTTCTAATCTGGCAGCAGACTAAAAGTTTGACTCAGAGATAGACTCAGTTAGACTAACTAGAAAGTTAGAACAACTAGATGTCAGGTGTCATAAACCACCTGGATTGACAACGGTATCAGGAAATAAAGCCAGTTTTGAAACATAGCTGATATCTCAACTGGCTAGTTATATGAACCAGGGTGGTTCAGCACTACAAAGCATTGTACAGTTGTGCATCTGCTGCTGGCAAGGTGAGGTATCAATTGTGTTTCTGGGTGGGCACACATATACCTTTACAAACTTCAATAAATGAAAAAATATATTTAGATTGTTACTGGAGGCTATTAATGTAAAGATTAGGTAGAAAGCCCTAAGTGTACTCCTTTAATGCGTAGTACTCATGAATGAAAAATAGAGGTAGATTTTAATGAAGGCAGGATAGATTTAAGGAAGGCAGATTTTATGGAAAGCGGGTTGTTGTTTCACCATCCGCAGCTGGGCTGTTATTAATATCGTCGTTAGCTGTTGATATAATGCAGGAGCTGGTTCTAAAATTATCTATAGAGGAACCAAAAGCATAAACTGGGAGACGAAAGTGAAGAGCAGAAAGAACAAGAAAGGATGCAAGAGAAGCAGATGGACAGAAAGGAAGACTTAGTGGAAGTGACATGGTTAAAATAGATAGGAAACACAAAGAAAATAGTTATTAAGAGAATTAGCATTTGGTAGTAGGAGAGGGGGATAGAAATGCACAATATGTAAAGAGAAAGTTGAAAACCAGATGTTCTCATGAGTGGTCTGGAAGGAGAGAGTCTGGGCTGATGCCAGGCCAGCGTGTGTGGTAAAGCTTCTCTGCCATCTGGATCCCATTCAGCACCGCTCTCCTCCTCACACAGTGTTATTAAATACTGGGAACAAATGAAAACTGTTATCTCTCCAAGTACAACCCGCTTGAGCCAACGGCCCTGGGCACAAAAGCAGCTTGAAATCTCTGTGCAGCAGGCAAAGACCACCCAGACCCACAATGTTACAGCATAAGTAAAGGAATTATTTAACCAAAATGTCACCAGTAATGTGAATGAATCAGTTACCCATTGGTACTTTTAAGTGGGTAAATGATAGGCTTCAGACCCTGCTAACAATGGCCACGGAATGTCTATTTTCCACTTTCCACAAATGTAATTGGTTTAAAAAAATTGGAGTCATTGTGTTGTTTGTGCTTTCTGAGTCAATTTCTTGCAATCAGTATTCATATGATCATGGACACTATGTGGCTCTTTACCATCTAGTTGCAAGAAGCATCTGTGGGAGGGACATTTAGTCCTATCCATCTGAAGAAGCATCTAGTGTGGTTTAACAGACATGCTTTAGCTTTGATTACAGCATGCATTCACTGTAGCATCATTTCCACAAGCCACTACAATTGCACAACATTTATGTCTTTCCCGAGTTGCATACATTTTTCCCCAAGCTCTTGTATTAATGATGGGAGATTTGGACTACTGCGTAAAGTCTTCTCCAGCACATCCCAAAGATTCTCAGGTCTGGGTTGGACCCTGTGGTGGCCAGTCCATATGTAAAAATGATGTCTCATGCTCCATGAACCACTCTTTCACAATTTGAGCCAGATTAATCCTAGAATTGTCATCTTGCAATAGACCCGTGCCATCACGGAAGAGAAAATCAACTGATGGAATAACCTTGTTGTTCAGTATATTCTGGTAGTCAGCTATCCTCATTCTTTGGGTACATAACTTCGCTGAACCTAAACCTGACCAACTGGAGCAGCAACCCCAGATCATAGCTCCGCCCCTACTGGTGGTGATCTTTTATTGGCCAGGAAGTGTGAAACTGACCTCTTTGAGGTTTTATATTTCAGTGTCTTGTCTCATTCTGTAAGATGCCTCATTCCTGCCTAGCAAAGATTGTGATATAGCAACAAAGAGCAACACTTTTTTCTGGATACGGGTCTGCTAACTGCTGTACATTAATCACACTGGAATTTCAGCCTCCCTCTGGCCTCAAGATGCATTCCAAAGAGTGCATTCCATTTCTTTATTATAAGCCATTTGCCAGTGGAGATTTATTCAGCCACGCTGTACCACTGACTGGACATTTATTTTATCTTAGTGGCAGACTGCTCACAACATTAAAGGCATATATGTTGACACAGACTACAATTCATACTTCTGCTTTTGTACTTTAATTCAAACCGGTTTCATTAGTTGCTTTTGCAGAAGGTAAATAATGTATGCCCCTATCAAACTTGGATTTCACCACTTGATGTTTCAGAGAATTATCACAAATGCTTAAATAAAATATCTAAAACTGTACATGGGCCTCCCAAAATATTGCCTAAATGGATACAATATAGCTACAAAATAGTCAAAAGCATGAACTGTTTTACAGGTTTCATGTGATTCCCACGATAATTTTTTAGGGTATAACATCTAAAATGATACCGAACTTCAGGACAATGAAGAAATGCTATAGTGCCACCTTTGAGAACACTCCTTACTAAATAGTGTTCTTAATAAAGTAACAAAAATTGGTGTAGCACCAATTTAACATAGTATTAGTTTTAGTCAATATTTGGATGACAGAAGCTTGTAGGTGACTGTGACATTTATTTTCTGTCTTGCTTTATTTTTCTTATTTCCTTATTTCCAGAGGTTCTTTTTGTTGGGCTTCCATCAGTGTTTCTGACTTCTAGGCATCCAGTTAGTCTTTGGGCAGTGCACACTATGAGGTGCACACTACACTACTGTGCAGGGAGCCCCAGTGATGGCAGACATGCCAGGTTTAGTATGTAATTTCATAAACTACCGCTCAAAAGTTTGGCATCACTTGGCAATTTTGTCCGAATAGGAAAAGTCTGAATATGAAATATAGCAAATGAACAGGACACGCTGACATTGTCAGAATTAGAAATAATGATATTAAATGAAATGATAAATGTGTACTTCATAAAGGACTGACAGATGCTGATAACAGGCTGCTTTGCAAAAATGGAGATCATTCTTTAAAAATCATCTGATTCATTTTAATTGTTTGTGACATGGATTAAATTATTATTGTGAATTGTTGTGAATTGCATTAAAAGTGGTTTCTTTGGAAAATAAAGGCATTTACAGTGATCCCAAACTTTTCAGCGGTAGTGTATATTAAATATACACTTGGCCTCTGCACTAGAATTTTTTATCCACTACAAAATCAAACTGGATTAACAATGCCTAATCCAGATCTTGAATAATGTCTTATTTACGTGCCTGTGTGGTTTAGGACACTGCATGGCTTCCTGTAATCTTGGAACCTGTAGAACGATTCACAATTTTCCTTAGCACAGCCTGATCTAATCTCTTACATTCCAGACAACCAAATTATTTGCGGTTTTACACTGAGTGTTGGTGCTGTTAATTAATAATTACAGTGTACATCAAGTTCTTTGTGCTAGCAGGCATTGTGGTTGTGTAGTGCTACTTCCTATGAAGCTTGATAGCATGTACGATAGTATGATAGTGAAAAAGCTTGAGCGCTGCAGTTGGGTGCTTGTTTATGTCCAGTGGCATCTCTGGCACAGAAAACTTGTTGTTAACGTTTCAAAAGTCCATGAATGAATTCATTTAAAAAATGTGATCACTATGGCTAGCTGCATAGCAACACCATACTATAAACAATCTTTAATAAACATCAAGACTGTTTTTTTTTTTTTCTTTTAATTGGCTGTGGCCAGAATAGTTGTGCCCCATTAGTCAGTATTGAAATATCGAATGTAGTCCCTGTTTATAACTTTTCTGTTGGCATACAGTCATCCTGGTGCCATTACACCTTGAGGTTTTGTACAGGGTTTGAAATTAGCTAAATTGCTAAATATCTGTAGATTTAGATGTCATTCATGACCAGTAGCTAAACTGTATAGGACTGGGGCATTTTCAATAGACACTTACTGAGTCTTGCTCCATGGTATCATGTTTGTTGGACAACAAGCACATCCGACTTGCAGTTGTGTAATCTGTGGGTAATAAAATAATTATCAAGGTGCATGCCTTTTGCTGGTGATGGAACTGAAAGTTAATCCAGAATTTAATCTAAGCAAAGCAATATCATTCTATTTTTTCCCCCATTTATCCTGGTCAGGGGGATGGGTTTGAGCCTATTCACAGGAATTCCCACCTGGGACTAAGGCCACAGGAACTGCTGTTTCCAACTGCTGTCTCTTTCTACCCAGCCTCGAGTGCCGGTAGAATGAAATGTAGTGCAATGTAATACTTTGCATAATAGCTACACAAAAATGTTTTCCACTTTCTATTTTTTTAAACTTTGAATAGAAGGTTTGTCATGACAGATTGTTTACCATGCATAGTTATCCTCCTGGTATTTCCCAATATGTATTATCTAAATTATAAAATGGTTATTATTTATTGTCTAAGATTTTATTCAAAATGCATTAATCCGCCCCAACAATCTCAGATGGTCCCATCATTTTAGTCTGTACCGATTGACATCTGTGGAAAAGATATTTTGACTGCTGCTTTATCATGAGGGCTTTGGAGGAGATACAAAAATGTAGCTGCTCTGGGTTATATCACTTCATCTCCAAACTGTCTTCTGTTCCATTTGGAATAGAAAGGAAATTAGGTCAAATTGAAAATCCTACCACAGGATGAATAAAATGGTTAATTATAACATAGGTACATAGTGTTTTGTGTAATGGCACACCTGCAAATATTTTATTACAGAGGTCACTGTGTGAACTGATTGGAGTCTGAATAGGATTTTGTGACTGTGACAGTTTTCAAACTGAGTGTTTCTTAACAGTCTCTGGTGGCCGGAAGACTGGTAGTGAACCACTTGTGGTGTAGTGTCTACAAATAAGCATGCTACAATGCTACATTCTGAAATTATATTTTATGGATATAAATTAAAAAAAAGAAGTCAGTGTTCTGTTGTTCACCACTTACTCTATTTGCTTCCTGTCTTTTTCTGCTTGTAAATGATTGATGGCAGAATTTTTGTAACCTAATGAAAAGTACAGCCTTATAAAACCCTGTTGTTACGACTACTTGAAATATACACTGTAACACTATAAAATAAATGGAGAATTTATAACCCGCAAGCACCTGTAGATTTGCTTAGAAATGAATTGGGATGATGCGTTATTGTCTTCTGTCTTTCCATCTTTGTTCAGCTGAACCTCAAGGTCGTAGGAGGGAGCTTCTACATAATGAGGTAGGTTGACACACAATATATAAATGTGTTTAAATATGTTTTGATCACTTCATGTATCTAGGCTTATTGATATGAGTCACTGATGCATGCAGGGCATTATCTGTTAGCTGGTCATATTTCTGTGTTATAACCTGAAACCTGTTTGGGCTTTCTATGAAAACTAAGTTCATAAAACTACAGTATAATGTATATAGGTATGTGCTGCATAACAAATGTTCAGACAACATTTGTTTATACATCCATAATCCGATAAGGTTTTTAACCTACTGATGAAAAATAATGCATACATTATTCAGAGGTGCAAATGTGTAATCTGAGTGACACAGTGGAGCATAGAGCTCCCGAAATCCTTGGTTAGATTCCTGGTCTGCACTGCATCCGTGTGGGGTTTGCATGTTCTCCCCATGTCTGCATGGGTTTTACAGGATAATCTGGATTTTATATTCCCATATTCTCAAAGATGTGTTTGGTCAGTCAGTGTCTATGAAGTGTCCCAGTGTGAGTGCATGTGCCCTGCGATGGCTTGGCTTCACGTCTATGGTTGGTTCCAGCCTCACATCCTGTGCTGCTGGTTAGGCCCCAGCACCCCATGACCATGAGCTGGATTAAGTGGTTGTGAAAATTAATGTACATTTCATTCTATGAATCAACGAAATCTGTAACCTGTGAAATATTTTAAGAGTTGTTATGGAAATTAAAGTCATAATGCCATTTTTTTTTGTTCTGGCTAAATGTGGGAATCGTAATTTACATTTAAATGCATTATTATCATTTGCTTTATTGATTATTATTTATTCAAATATTTTGCATATTAAAAAAAAAGACAAACTAACCTGGGAATTGCATTTTATTAATGACAATATTAGTTTTGAATGTCAACCCTGGACCGGAGCTATTTCATATTATAGTGTACTTGTTTCATAGTCACCATAATCTAATGTATGCTGTCATTATAATCAAGGGTATTGTTGCTATATAATAACGTTTATTTATTTATTTTGTAGATCAAAAGTTTGATGAGTAGAGCAGAATACCTTAAGGAACAGATCAAGGTAAAGTCACACTCACTGGAGTCATTTTTAGATATCTATAAATATGTCTGTGTATAATAAACGCAGGAAATTGAGATTTAGCTTAGTTTATTCTGTTTTATTAGCTAACTTTCAGTTGATCAGGCTTTGTCATGCAACTGCATATAAAACACTGTTATGGTTATGTATGGGTGTGTATGTAGATCCGAGAAACTCAAACGGATGTCTCACTGGATAAAGATCCTGTCTCTGAATCAGTAAGGACATGTAAGTGGAGAATTATTTTCTGAAAACATGAATGAATGTATCCAGTGTCCTGCTGAAACTCAGAGCTTAATGAGCTGGCTATGCACTGATCTGTGTACTGCAGCAACATCATTATAGGCTGGCTATATCATTAACTAACATTAAAAGTACAGCTGTCAAAATTATAATGTTAATAATGAACTGTTGATCACTTTTTCACTTGGCAATTTGAGACGATGTAGTTATGGGCTGGGTTTGAAATGATCTCTATTCCCTTAATAAGGACAACGAATAGAGAACTATTAACCTATATAGGACAGTTTATTGCTGGCTTATAATAAAGTAATGAATCATGTTTATGTTGTCCACTCTGTTGGATGTGTAGTGCTTTTAACAGAACTTTACAAATGTGGTGTGATTTTATTTATTGTGAATCATCAGAGATGTCATGTTAATAATTTGCCATGGGCTTTACTAGTGTAACTACACAACCTGTGAAAAAAACCCTTTAAAAACACTATACTGTATAGCAATATGTGTGGACAACTTCAACAAATTTAATTATTACTGTTTTAGTGATTCAATAAACACAAAAGAAAACACCACAGTCATTCCCAGACCCACAACATTTTTATGCAAAGTATTAATTTCTGTGACGAAATCCGCTGTCGCACAGTAAAGACCAAAGACATCAAAAATAATTTGATGCTATTACGAGAAGGCTACTAGGGCTATATGTGGTATGTACTGTAGATTAATAGTGATTAGGAGACCGTTTCAGACTCAGCTCATATATATTACTTGCTCACATGGTCACACAAATAAAATGTGATTAATGGAGTTAATGGAAAAATGTAAACTGTCTGTCTTGCTACTTTTTATTTCAAACAATGGGGGGGGGGGGGAGAGAAGAGAAATGCAGATTTCAGTTAGACTTTTTAGGGTAAATTTAAATCACACAACACCCCTAATGCTTCACTGCTCTCTATCTTACTCAGCTTGCTGCGTTCAGTAGCCTTGGAAACATTCAGACTGGAACCTGCATGCGACCAGCTTTCTGCATAATGGTGCACTATGGATATGAAGCAATCTCAGAGGACTACTAGTTACTGTATACAAACAGTGATTGAAATTGATGCTATCCAGATTACTGTACACTATGTAAGCTTAATGACATAAGTAGCTATAAGACCATATAGGTTATTTCTTGTTATGTTTGTGCTCCTCCTATCATTGAAAAGCAAATAATAACTGGTCAGTAGTGGTCTTTACTCATTACAACTGTATTTCTTATATGCCATAGGTTCATATTGTAACATACAGGATTCAGTCAATGATTGTTTACCTATGAAGTGTATCTATGTGGTAGGTGTATCTCAACAAATGCCACGTGACGGGTGGTACACAGTTCATGTATCTACTGGCAACTCAGTGTATATCCATGTGCATTTACTCTGTTTTGTGTGCTGAGATTTTAAATTGTCATACACATAAACACAAATTAATTATTATTGGAGTGTTTACAGTTCAGACTCCTGTTCAGTTGATCTGCTTCAGCACACACACACATGCACACACATTTTTCATCATTGCTCTGAGGTTTACCGCAGCTCATTGGCAAACTGAGTGTGCTGCGCAATAGTAAACGTCGCTCTGAAGCTATGTGGCTTCTTCTCTGTTAGCTCAGCTCTTACATTTACTTTGGGCTGCCACACAACAAGCTCAGCAGAGTCCTTTCTACCCACCTCACAAATCACTGGTTAACCGGTTAGGTTGGTACAGCTGCAGTGAAACTCAGTGAGCTAAAGCAAAGATCCAATACTTTGATTACTGGGTATGCATTGTAGTGTTGTGTTGAAAATGTAGAAAAATGTTTATAATGAAGAATTATTGTTTTAGAATGATTATTTTTGCTGAATTTATTTATTGTCCAATCTACAAGAGAAATAAAGAGAGAAATCTTTCTGGATCTGATGTTGCAGTCCTGTGTGGTCATACTTAACTTTTCTATAGTTCTCCAAACCTTTACTTCCCCCTTGAATTCTATAGAAGAAAGTGGAAATTGGGATGCCAATCCATCACACTGGGGTAGGACAATGCTCAACCTATTCCCCACCTTTCCTCACCTCCTTCAAGCATGGTCAATTGTGACATTGTGATGCCCAGTCTGGCAGGAAGGCATCACTGGGACTTGAACGCAAATTTCCAGATTGCACCACCTGAGTGATTTATTTAACATATTTTGTTTAATTTTCTTTTAAAATTTAGTTTTAAGAGTGGTTTTCTTTAAATTGGTATGTATGTTTAAATGGTTTTCCTTCACTTTTTAACCCTCCTTTTCCTGGTTTAATTTGCATTGCCTGTCCCTGGAGAACAAAGGGTAGGTAAATACACTGCATATTGGTCCCCAATCCAGGCACTGCCAGCACTCAAACCCAGTTCCCTTCTGTGGTGGGCCAGTGTATAAGAATGCTACTCTACCCAATCACTATTTTGATACAAAGTTGATACAAGTATAGAAAGAGCTTCAGTTTTTACCATGTGTGGATATTTTGCCCGTTATCATAATGAAAAAAAAATTACAAAACTACCACTTTCTTTTGAAAAATCATAAGTTTTGCTTTAGGTCATTGAGATTAGGGTTAGGTGTAGTATTAAGCTACAGTAATCATGTTAATGGAAAATCCATGTGTTTATCAAAGACTGTGTGCACAATGGTGGAGTGGACAAATTCAACAGAATTAATTTATTACATTTTAAACATCACAGTGATTCCCAGATGATGGCAAGACACCAGCATGATGCTGAGCTTTAACAGAATACTGTGTTTGACTGACTGCAGCCTCCAGGAGAGTCTAACTCTTAACCTGAACACAGCTTAACATGGTTTAGTGTACTAAAATAAAGACCTAGCAAAGATAAACTTCTCTTACAACCCCAATTCCAATGCAGTTGGGACACTGGGTAAAACATAAATAGAACCAAAATATGATGATTTGCAAATCCTTTTCAACCTATATTCAATTGAATGCACTACAAAAAGAAGATATGTAATGTTAAGATGGATAAACTTTGTTTATTTGCAAATATTCAGTCATTTCGAATTTGATGCCTGCAACATGTTCCAAAAACGTTGGGACTGTGGCAATTTAGGGATAGTACTAAGGTTAAAAACTATATAATGATGTGATTTCAAACAGGTGATGTCACTTTGAAGAGCAGATGGCAATGGCAAAGGAAATGTGTGAAAAATCTTTTGAAATATTTTAAAAAACAATGTTCCTCAAAGAAAGATTGAAAGGATTAGTAATCTCTACTGCCAAAATGATGAAACTGTGATCCAAAAAGAAAGGAATTTTTATGTTACACTTTTTTTAAATTCTCATTTAAACCTATAATAAGTAAAATATTTAACATAAAAATGATTACTTTACCTTTGGACCACACATTTGTTTCAACAGTAGAGAATATTCATATCCAGTGGTAACAGAGAATTTGCTGTTCTGGGTCAGTGCTTTAGTACATTAAGCGACTTTACATTTTTTACTTATAACATGTTTAACATGGTAGAAAATAAATATGATTACCCTTGAAGTTGAAATATGTCTATGCATCTGCATTCTTTATATCTCAACATTTAGCAGTTTTTTTTTCAGCATTTTGGAATCGATACGCAGAATCAGAAACAACAGAATGCAAATGATACCTAAACCTACTTGCATTGATGCCCTGTTTATGCTCGTTTCCTGTCTTGCACCTTGTGCTGTCATTTAGGCCCTGGCTTAATTGGATTAAGTGGGTATGAAAATGTATGTAAATCTCATTCCAGAAGCATTGACATTAACATGTTATTGTTATGCCTTTTGCTGCTCTGTCTTCGTATGTCTGGAAAGGCTTTCCAGTAAATGTTGAAACATAGCTGCAGGGATTTGCTTATATTCAGCCACAAGAGTGCATCAGCGATTAGATGTGTAATTAGGCCTGGCTCCCTTCCAACATTCCAATTCACCCCAACTGGGTTGGATGGAGTTGAGATTAACATTCTGTGCAGACCAGTGTAGTCTTTTACACTAGACCATAATTCATTCACCAAACTTTACAGTTAGCATTATGCACACAGACATTTAGCATTTCTTGAAATCCTCCAAACGCCAACTACCTGTCAGACTGTCAGATGAGGAGGGAACTGTGATTCACTCCTCCAGCGAATGTTTTTCTGCTCCTCCAGATGCAATGGCAGTGTACTTGATAGCACTTCATTGGACATTTGGCATTGCATGTAGTAACCTCAGGGTGTGCATTTGGCTGCTTGGACAGGAAAACCCAATCCATGACAATCATCGCATTGTATCCAGTGGCAGTTTGGAACTTGCAGAGTTTTGCACTGACTTACAGGTGACTCTTACGCTTATGTAGTATGTTTCAGAGTAATACTGTGTGTGTGTGTGTGTGTGTGTGTGTGTGTGTGTGTGTGTGTGTGCGCACGCGCCTATTCTGGGGACAGATCTCATTGGACTAAGCACGGTATTCATCTTACTCTGACATGGCTGTAATGAATAGAACATTGTTCCCTTGAGACAAATTGCTGGTGCAAGTATCTGAATCAAGGCAAAGTTCTGATGCGTGTGAAGTTTACATATTACTGCGAATACCAAACATCTCCAAAAGGACAGAAATATGTTTTCATAGCTTTTTTTTAAACCAAAAACCATTATCATATAATCATAATTTGCACAGCTTTTGTAAATAGTCTGTATTACATGTGCCATATGTTTTTAAAGTTTGTGTTTGTTTGTATTTGTCTTGTTTTAGGGAACTGATCTGCAAATTAACTATTAGCTAGATGACCAATGGACATGGCAACGGTTACACTGGAAATTGTAACAAATGTTTTTTTCTTTGTCCCGTCCCTATCAAATAAATAAATAAACGAAATCCTTGAAAGCTGTTTTGTTAAATTTTATCACAGTTATGAATTTATCATATTGAACACATTGAACTAATTTTTCTCAGATGCAAAGTCTTGGCCCTTTTCTTGGTGATTCACAAATAATGTTTTATTATTTATCATAACAAGTGACATTTTAGGCTTAAACCCAAGTCAGGTATACACAATTACCATAGACAATTATTATTTCAGTTACTTAAAATTCATCAAGTGTTGTGTTTACTTTCGATAGCCATCAGATCCTATAAGTATCTAAACGAACATCCGAAAATATAGGTAACTGACTCACATAGTAGGCGACTACAAAATATAGCTTAACTTCCAGCACTCACAGCATCCACTGTCCAAAATGCCATTATATTACTTTAAGGGAAATTTAGGGTTAGGATAAAGTCAAAATAAGATCTAGAAGATGAAGAAATCCCACAGAGAATACTGCTTGTAAAGTGGTCAGGTATGCAAAACAATACTCTTACTGTTGAGGACCTGCAAAAACGTTTATCTGATACACTGGTCCATTGTACTGGGTTGCGTAAACAAACATTACCCACACACAAAATTCATCAAAACAAAACCTATCTCATAAGTCAACATCTGAAATATGTAATCAAACACTTAGATAAACCAGATGCATATAACTAAGTGCAGGTATTCCAGTTAAAGACTTAATGCTTTGGATAAAGTCACTACAGATATTTTTGCATAAAAACAACAAATAGTTTTAAGATGAAAAATCCTTGTTGACTCTTAAGTATGTGGTGGTTCTAATGGGCTTTGTGGTTGTGATTATTACAAGACAACACATACAACACATCTTAGAATCAGCTACTTTCTGAAACTCAGAGCTGAATATTTTGGAAAATCTATGGGTCCAAGGTACCAGCGAAGATGTTGGACAGACGTGGTGAAAGTACTGGATTCCTCTTAGCAGGTCTGCTTTTGCCATAGTTAGCCTGTCGCCAAAAGAAACTGGTGGCCACAAGTTCTAGCTATTTCATCAACTATGGAACCCCTCTCTTGGCAAGAGGCTTGTTATGGGACAGTGTGTGTGTGCATGCATGTAAAAATCCAATAGCTGCAGAAAATCAGATTTTGTCAGTAACCTGATTAATGAGTTTACATACACGTTGGTAATCTGATAATTGGAAAGCTCCAGGTTTGCATGACATTCAGATCACAACTTGAAATCAGGAAAAAATCAGATTTCTCATATGAAACTGGCCAATAATCTCACAGACAGATGAAATGTAAACTACTTTCCTCAAGCATATATAGAGTGTCAGATCCTGCAAGAGAAACAATCAACAAAGTCTATGGAAAAAGCCTAAAACAGGTGAACCACTACCATGTCAGAGATTGAAAACTGACCAGTTAAAAATACAAACATATATTTTCCTTTTAACTTTAGAGATTGAACAAAACCAATTTGCAAAGGTACTGACATGAAAAAGAAACAAGCCCAAATAAGCAAGTACACTTTAGAAACAAGCCCCAAACACCTGCAAACCAGGCCAAAGTGGCTTAGAATAAGCAGAACCAGGAACTATTCACTTCCAGGATGTTTGCATGACACGTACAGCCTCAGAAAATCAATTGGAATCATAGTAAGGATGTACCTGTCCAGAGAAAACCAATTGCTGAAGATCCAATAACAATAACTTTATTTTATTTCTTAATCTTGATTTCTAGACCTTAATCCAATCTGGGAAACTGGTGTATGCGTTTACATGACCACTTGAATAATTTAATTGCAGACATCCAATTATGATCAGATTAATGAGTGAATACTCACTCATTACAAGTGATGAGTGCCTGGAAACATTTAAGAAAAGCCATGTTTTTTTTTCACATTCAACACACTATTGAATAACTTACAGTTGTACCGTGGCACTCTGTACAAAAAAACTTCATTAATGCATATAATGGCTTACTGTGTGCACGTCCACTGAAATGATTATACTGAGTGTTTTGAGTCAAAAAAATAAATGTCTTGTCATTTTGAAGATTTGAAGCATGTGTGTAAGACTTTCTTTGAACATTTATCTTCTCAAAAGGCCATAAACTGAAAGTTGCAGAATGAGTGATTCTGCTGCTTTTAATCAAGTAGCTTCTTACAATCACATGATGTCAAACAAAACAGCAAATGACTTTTCACAATACTACCAGGGAGGGGGGGTTGAAAAATTTCTTGTCTGGGGCTATTTACTACCCCATGAAGTGCCTCTCAATTTAATTTAACAACTCAGTCTTGAGAGCTAGTCCTTTCTTTGGTTGTCCACTGCAAATATTTGAAGTGTAATCACACCAACAATGAGTGAGTGCACATCAAGAGCTCTTCAAATACATCTCACAAGTTCGCTGTTTGTGCTAAGTCTTAGGCAAATGAAAAGACACGCGTCAGGAAGTACTTGGGCAAGTTTAGTTAACACTGTCATTCTCTCTCCCGCTACTGAACCCTTGGTTGGTAATGAACTGCAAAGCTTATGTCACTCATGTACTAACACAAAAGATCAAGGGTTTGTTTTACTGGTAAACATCAATGATGAGTCAAGAGCTGAACAAGAGCTATTATTGGTATTTTACCTTGCAGATACATTGCAAAAGGCTGTGTTAAAATAAAGCATTTGCACAATCCAGGATACAGGATGCATGGTCAGAGCACTGCATGGCCAGTCTTCAAAAGGAACATTCTTTTATCTAATCTCTCTATCATTTAATGAGTTATTACCATAGAAAATAATTTTAAGACATTCTTCTGCACTTGGAAATGAAAAGGAAAGCGTGTTCCTTTTTTCACTCAAAACTATTTAACTGTACGTTGAACTGTGTGTAACTCTTCACCTGATGCCTGTGTAATCCTAACGCCTTTACCACTGTTATATAGTCAGCTATTGGAAAGTGTTATTTAACACAATCTTACTGCCCTAAAATATTCAACTTACTGTAATTTTGAGTAATCAGTTTCCATACTCTTGTTAGCAATAAGGAAATGCTGAACATAGTTTCTTGTAATGCACAACCAGATACGCGGTGGGTTGAGATCATGGTGAATAATGCTTTCATATTTCTATAACCACAAACATCAGTATGGATACCCATACAGTTCAGATATATTCCCCTTTCAAAAAGAAACACAGTTTGGTTTTATCCAACTGTGACTACTTGAAACATCCACAGAGTTGTTCAAACCATAAGATAGTTCAGTGCTAGTGATGCCCAAATGAGGGCCAGATATCTAGAGGAGTGCCAGGAATGTGAAAAGGAAATCACAGCATTAGTATCCGGCTCGTGCTCTGATTTCAGCTCATAATCCTCATCTTCATAGACATCGTCAGGACCATCCTGGACAGGGACAACTAGTCGATCCTCAAGTGTACACAGACGGCTCATGTTGTCTTTAACCACCTCGCAGAAAGGTCGCTCCACGCCGTCACAAACACAGTGCTCAAGCAGGACACCGTCCGGTAGGAGCCGCAGCTCTTCGATGGTGTTTCTGCACCGGGCTGAGCACTTCCTTCCGTTCAAGAGTTGGCCACAATTCGCCAGGTACGTAGACAGAGCCGCCTGGCAGACCGCATCCTCCTCACATCGCTGACGAGCTTCGGTGCACCCAATCCCATCGGCCTCACGAGCATGTGTACGGGGCAGGCACGGTTCAATGGCCAGTTTGGCGCGCTGGCAATCCGAGTCCAGCCCGCAATCACAGTTCTCAAGTTCAGGACCAGCTGCTGTCTGGTTTAAACGGATAAGCGCACCGATGCAGTGGCTCGGGCAGCGCCGTGCGGTGCCCCGAATGTTCCCATCACACGCCACTAGGTACTGGCTGTAAGCAAGTTCACACTCGCGCTCCGCGTGACACCTGAGTACCGCCTGCCAACACACCGACTGCGCCTTTAAAGCCACCACGAAGGAGAACAGAAACAACGCGGGGCCAGGCCAGGTATCCATGCTCCAAGCATTTGGCTTCATTTCATATGACATTTATCAAGCGAAGAGAGTCAGTTAGAATTGTATGTTCATTATTATTCATCCTGAAACCGTGTTAATGAACAAATCCAGTAAACTTGAAAGTAACTAGACAATAACAAACCAGTTTCTTCAGTTACCCAAGTACTCCTGGTCAAACAATAGGTCAACAAAGAAAGAAAGATAGAGAAATCAAATATATATATCCTCTTTGTGACTTAAGGCAAAAGTTGTCCACATAATAACTGTTCAAATGTTCATAACCACCTCGTACATGAAGTTGAATAAAACGCCATGCGGTTGTACCGTGTACACAAGACGTCTTCCAAACTGTAGAGTCCACAGGCAAACGGCTTTTCCCGCTGTTAGCAAAACTTGAAAGATTTAGCGGCTATATCCACTTCGCTTTTGGCGCATCCCGACCACTGAAAACATGCTGTGGCGCTTTTTGCCTTCGGTATTGTTTGTAACTCGGTTGTGTCCTTTCTCCTGAGCACAGAAAAGAAGATCCGTGACACTTTCTTCACCCCCTCCCTCATTACACATTCACTAGTACTACTGGTCGTAAACGGGGGATCGTTTCCATAACAACTGTTTTGGCCGGGCTCGGTGTATGTCCCAAATCACATCGACTTCACTACGCAGTCCACTAGTTATGGAAGGGGCATTTTACCGAACGTGTTATAACTGGTTTGGAAACTGGTACAAAATAAAAAGCAAATAATAAAACTAAGTATATAAAAATAAGGATACGAATATATTGCCTCCAATAAGGAAACACCAGCATATACATTATGTTTTTGCTGTACGTTTTTTACAGTTTTTATGTTTGTGGATGCTGGAGTGTTGGTCAGTTATCATAAGACCATAGGAATATAACTTCCATGTTACATTTTACATTTACATTTATGTCGTTTAGCAGACACTCTTATACAGAATGGCTTAGAATTTATACAATCTTACAATTCAAGCAGTTGTATTTAAGGGTCTTGCTAAACCAGTCACTAGGGGTCACTATCCAGTGTATCTTTTGTGTAGGTCTCAAGCCCAGGTAAATGGTGAGGGTTGTGTCAGGAAGGGCATCCGACATAAAACACTTTGCCAAATATAACATACGAGTTCATCTAACTGACGTCATACCGGATCAGTCGAGGCCCGGATTAACAACGACTGCCACCGGTGCTGTTGACAAACAGGGTGCTGATGGAAATTGTGCTACTGTTAGTCGAAGACCACGATGAGGGAAACGAGTGAGTGTAGGACTGAGGGTGGCAACTGTAAATGTGGGGACAATGACAGGCAAAGGTAGAGAGCTGGCTGACATGATGTAGAAAAAGAAAGTAGATGTTTACATGTCCAAGAGACCAAGTGGAAGAGCAGCAAGGTGCACAGCATTGGAGCAGGGTTTAAACTGTTTTACCATGGTGTGGATAGAAAGAGAAACGGAGTAGGGGTGGTCTTGAA